>RDPX01000124.1:807796-823695 GCA_003991215.1 Morbakka virulenta
TAGCGCCCCTCGTCAAAACAACCCGATCTTGTTCACCTTGCAGGTCCTCACTATCAATGAAAACAAATGATGGTGGGATAAGTACCTCTCGAAACCCAGCTCAGTTAAAAACTTACGGCTCATGACACGATAAAGCTCCTGTATCCATTGCTTCCTCTGAGTCCATAAAAGTCAAGAATTTTCAACATAATAAACAGATTTGACACAAATTTTAGTTAAATAAAATTTCAAAGTTTTGGTTCACTTCCTTCGTTTAATCGGCGGGACGCTGTTTCTTGGTACAGTTTTCTTCGTTTTCCAAGTTATCATCAGACTATCAAAAAACAGTGAATTACCAGCTAGAAAAAGGCACCATGTCGCTCAACATAATTAAGAAACTTCTATTATTCTTTTATCGAGTGTCATCTCAGTTATGCTTTAATCTATTGGGGTAGTGGAAACATATCTCCCTTTTAATCCGTGAAGCGCAGTGTAAACATAATTGTAACAACCATGAACTTTAATAAAAATACAAGCTCTAAACCAATTTTTTATAATTGTGGTAAAATCCACTTCCATGATCATACTCTTCAATGTGCAAAGTTCATGTATGATACTAACGTGGCGTCTCAAAAGTATTTTGTGTAATCTCTTTAAAAAAAACCAACTTTATGATATAGTTACATTACCAGAAAAGCACCAAATAAAAACTTTGGTGTTACCTGAGCCAAAAGTAATCCTGAAAAAGCTATGTATTATATTCAATGGAATTTTTTTCAATGCCAAAAAAGACATTCATGCAGGAGTATTTTATTACTGGATTCCACAAAAATATGTATAAATCTAAACACAATATAACAAGGCAAACCTTTTCGATTTGAATCAATGAATATGTGTCTCTCCTCCTCCGTTCATTTTTCTCATTCTTTCTCACATTTACACTGTGCTTTCACACATTTTCTCCCTCCCCTTCAAAGTAAACATTTGTAATAACCCTCATGTTGCTAAAAAATAGTATTCAAATTTATATCTTACCATCAAAAAAATTAGTTTTTCTTGTAATTGCAAACGTTTTTTTTATTATTGCGAATAAATAATTACTTCCATAATATCTGTATTGATATACTTACTATTCGGTAAATCATGATAAAATATTAATGAATATGGATATGAATTTGCATTTGTAATTGCATTGCAATTTGAATGTGGATGTGAACGTGAACGTGAACGTGAACGTGAACGTGAATGTGAATGGGAACGTAAATGTGAATGTGAATGTGAATATCAATGTGAATATGAGCGTGAACGTGAATGTGGATGTGAACGTGAACTTGAACGTGAACGTGAACGTGAATGTGAATGTGGATGTGAATGTGTGGATGTGGATGTGAATGTGAATGGGATAAGTAGGCGGAGGGCGTTTATTAGATAACTAACGTTTTTGGGTGGGGGCTTAAGGCTGTCAAAACTAGAAGTCAAAATTTTGGGAGGAAAACAGATGAATTGCAGAACGTCTGAGTCATAGTTAGCTTGAAAGTTTCAAATTTCTTAAACTTTTAAACTTGGTAACTCTGATGACAACAACAACAACAACAATAATAATAATAATAATAATAATAATGATGATGATGATGACGATGATGATAATGTCACAATGAAAAGAGATAACTTATTACCTTTGATAGAATGAAACTTTGATCTAGGGAAATAACACCAAAATTTGTTTCAGACCAACGACACGAGCACTTAGATACTCTGGAAGTCAATGACATGATAAATACAGAAAGGTAGTAAGACACTTAACACCATGAAGGTGAATGGTAGCTATGCAAAAACTACAATAAACTGCAGGCAGTATTCTTAGATAGATAGAGTGCTGATATAATAAAATGGACCAAAAATCAATCGAAATTTAGAGAGGAGATATGAAAAGCTATCACAATGAGCAGCACATAAACGATTGGAAAAACCCGAGTAAATATTTCTTACAATATTTTCAAATTTTTAAAAAAGGGAAACCACATCGGTGTAGCGACCAGGAGTGTCAGTTTTGAAGATAGATTCTGACTTCTCAAACGGTAAGGTTTTTACCTCGTGAAAATTCCCCACCTTTTTTGAGTCCAGTGAGTAGCCCTGTTGCATAGTAACAAAAACGATTCTGCCTAGACTCATCGGACATCAAATTTTTGGAACCACATATCAAACCTCATTGACTAACCTCAAACAGGGCATCCGGGAAATAAATTAGATGATGTTTAAAAATGCCCCAGACGAAGGTACCGTAGAAGCTAATAATAAATGGGGAGTCAGTGAAAAAAAAACACAAACGAATAAAATAAGTTTACTACTTTACACATTTGGGATATGGTGTTATTGACTTAAGTGACCTTATCACCCACTGCTTATCAAAAATTATTCTTTATTCTAACATTTTACAATTTCATTACCGGTTTCGAGCATGAAACAGTTAATGCCAACTAATGTTAACCTCAAACAGGGCATCTGGGAAATAAATTAGATGATGTTTAAAAATGCCCCAGACGAAGGTACCGTAGAAGCTAATAATAAATGGGGAGTCAGTGAAAAAAAACACAAACGAATAAAATAAGATTACTACTTTACACATTTGGGATATGGTGTTATTGACTTAAGTGACCTTATCACCCACTGCTTATCAAAAATTATTCTTTATTCTAACATTTTACAATTTCATTACCGGTTTCGAGCATGAAACAGTTAATGCCAAGAACAACGTAAATTTTTGGAAAATATGAAATCAAAAATTCTTTTACTAACCAACCCTGACGAGACGTGCCGTGAGGGTACAGTAGCTGAGATCTGTGGTCATTAGCAATTTCAAAAATTTAGAATTTTTTTGCCTATTTTGATAGCTCGTTTCTGACGAATGTTCTTTCAGGGAAACCGGTGTTAGAGCTAAAATCTCTTACCAAACTTAAACTCGAAAAGGCTTGGAAGCCACTCTGACATTAATTAATCGCACTTTAAGGTCTGGTTAGTCAGAGTTAAATACTACATTCTTGATAGCCTTTAAACTTGGGGCCGGGCCCTTTTAAATGGTGTAAGACCGATGATGGCAAGGATCTGTGGCCGGAGCAATTGATCCAACAATGAGGTAGGGGACGCCGGTGGAGAGAGCGAGGTGTTGTGCTGATAGAGGAAATTGCAAATCGAAGTGGAGATCCCTGGAGGACCTTGAAAACTTTAAATAGCCCAAGAGCTGGACATGGGAGATGCATAGTCTCATGAAAGCAATTGAGTTTTGCACCAACAGTCCTCTGCAACTGCGGCTTAATCCAACCGATGTCACACCTGCTTGTGTGCCCAACAGCACCCAACTACTCTCTTGAATATCTCTCAGTTCCAATAGACACAGCTATCGAATCTGCAAACTACTGTTGCAAAGTGATTGCGTGAAACAGGGCATGAAGAGGAGGAAGAAATGACCCATAGAAGAACAGAAATCTTGTACTTACTTATATATACCTATATTTATATGCTCGTGTATCTGTGTGTATGTATACTTAGTTATTAGACGTAATCACCGATTCTCAGTACTATTGCTGCTGATGATGATACAAAAAAAATAGAAATAATAATAATGATTATGATGATGATGATGTCAGTAACAATGATAAAAAACAAAAATATGATACTTCCATTAATGTACAGGAATGTGAATGGTATGTGTGTGTGTGTTGTGTTTCCTTAGCTTCGTTGCTCCACCATCCAATCGAAAATAGACAGCCTGAGTATTCATGTTAAGGGAAGACTGGTTTTACTTTACACAGGTTGGCCCACAAAAGACCCTCCCATGAGTCCGGTCACTGGACACAATTCCTAAAAGAGAAAACAGCAATTTATTGGTGGAAAAAGTAAATGAATTTTGCCTTCACCAATGCTTTGCAGAAGGGGTCAATCAAAAAAGAATAATTTTATATATCTTTAATCTCAAACGAGTTTTCAACGTGAAAAAATGTTGCTGGTGAAGTTTTTGGTGTAAGCAGCTTTAAAAAATTGAGAAAAACAAAAAATGTTTTGTGTACTTTCAAATTATTTTTCAGAACAACTACTTTTATCAGGTTGATTTTTGAAGCAAAAGGCCACATTTTTAACAAGCGATTATTCATTTATTCCCCCATTAAAGGGAAGCTTCAATAATTTTGTTATTCGACATTATATTATTTAATAATATTTTTTAATAAGGCTATGGGCAACATTGAAAAGGGTTAATCACTGGACCTAAATAACTGTTATACTTCAGATCAATTTTGGTTGGTATTTTCTATACTAATCTTACCAGCTTATAACAGTATTTAGTTTTTAAAACTAATACTGAAATAAAGTTTTAAAATTAAGAGCTGAGAGTAATTCTTGAACCATTTGATATTGAAATAGAATATTGCTCTGCAAACTCTCTTGAAAAACAAAACAACTTATAACTATTAAATTCAGTTCAAGTTGGAGTCAAGAGCCTCACCTTGAATCATAGCTCCTTTAACAATAATGGCTTTAATTATTCATCATTTATCACTGTGTCACTATCTTTTACTTTTCTGATCATCATCCACTCAATAAAGTAACATTAAAATTTTAAGGCATTTTAATTCATGCAAGAGATTGATAAACATTGCAAATGGTTATCAAAACCTATCCGTCATGTCACTTTTGTAACATAAGTTCTTTGCTTTCTTCTTTGTCGTTCCTTTTCCAAGTTTCAATGCTGCACCTGACCTGTAATGTTTATTAGCTGGTTTAAGAGTTCTTGCACTTGCGGCAAAAAACTCTTGACGATTGAATTTCACAAAATTACTTACCACAACATTATGTGTTCACACCCACGTGGCCGTGGCAAGCTGTGCACCGTTTGCAGTCACTTTTATTTCATGAATAACCAGACGCTGCTGGTGAAAAAAACCATTGCTTTCCGACCGGATCATTAAGTGCATTCGGTCTCCTTTACCTTTTTTCCCAAGTGGCACAAAATTTAGCAAGTTAAATAATCCATTCTTGTTACTTGGAAACAGAACGTTTCTTGCAAGGAAAATACCTTCCGTTGTTTTATTTGTCTGAACAACAAATCAATAAAATGCTTTTGAAATGAACAGGTGTCTTTGGGTGAAAGAAATAAAATAAATGATAACATCTGAGCATAGTTCCAGTAGCCAGCCAGTACTAATCCTAATGAATGTCCACAGGGTAAAATGCGTCTCTGTCATTCAAAAGTGAAGCCTGAGAATTAAAAAGATATGATCATTGAACACATTATTGCAGTCTTTCGTTTTTATTAAAAAATCTCATTTCAAGATTGTTGTTTCATTACAAGGTAATGACCTAAATGCCAACACCAACATACGGTTATCTTACATGTTTTCAAAGGGAATATCTTAGTATTGATATCAAAACAGGGGGTTCTGTACATGCTTTTACTGTCATTTGTAGGGGGCCAGTCATATACCCTCCAAAGTCGCGTTGCCCACTCGACCTTTCCATATTACTTTGACAACTTAATGATTAAAGACGGCATAATTACCGATTATTAATCGAAACTTGACAACTTGACATAATTGACTTTTCACTACCGACACAGAATTCATATCAAATTGCAGGGAAACGACCCTGACGTCAGAATCTGTGTTCATTTTAACTGAAGTATGTTAACCACAAAAACTCGAGAAACTCGATCCATGCTGATCATCTAAGTAAGGGTTGTGTTAGCTCAACTGAAATCGCCTTTAGATTACGTCCACTTGATAAATGCTTCTAGATTTGAGTACAAAGTCGTAAAGGAAAAGCATGCCTTTTTCGGTGTTGATCTTTGTTGAATTTCAAGATCATGCTTTTCAAGAAAATGTCCACAGCATGTCTGCGGGCCTGCAGAGATCACAGTTGGATCTGACTAGAGGACGGAGTGAGCGCTTGGAATAAGCAGGGATTCAGGTTGTTCTCCTGGTATCGAATTTGTGCAAGGCAATTGCATCGAGAATTGTATGTCGGAAATGGACAATACTATTACTGAATCTATTAAAGTGTTTGGTGGAATTAATTGCTTATCGATTGAATATTTATTATTAAAACGTAAACAGAGGAGACAAAGTGCTCGAGCTTTAAGGAGAAGTAGACTGAATTTTACTACATACGGTTCTGTCCTCTCGATTTCACCCATGTTCCGAAACACGAAACCCAGAAAAATGGAAAAGGCCCAGCTCTACAGTGATTGTAGAAGTTATGGCACTGACAGTGGTTTAGGTTCTATGAAAGGAAGCGATTTGGGAGAAATATGTTCTTCATCTGGTAGTTGTTATAATAACTCAAATATTTCAGTTACAGACGATCGAGATCGTTGTGGTTACGATGGATGTTCACGGCGAACTCACATAACTTCGCATCACGTTAACATCAGCAAGTACAAAGGTAAAAAGAAAAAGGATTCTTATTCATTGGATGATGTTTTTGATAATGACTTCGATTATGATAGTGATACTTGTACAACTGTAAGTTCAACCTCTAATACATCATGTACGAAATGTGGGTGCTTACCCAAATTTTTACCGGCTCGAAGTAGGGTAAGAAAGAGTAATTCTTTCACTCGGAAGAGTAGAAGTAGTGGTAGTTGGCTTCGGGCAGATAAAGATTCTCTTTACAAAGACTTCGCAAGCAGGTATGGAGATAACAGTTCAGAGGATGATAATCGATGCTTATTAAATGTACTGTATAATGATCATATTTGTATTGATTCAGACTTCTGTAACAAAAAGAATTTAGCTTCATTGAATGGACACCTAAGAAGTCTTGCGGATTGCATGCCCCAACCATGCTACGATACGGGGCCAAAGCGAACAAATTATTCCAACTGTGAACTGGAAAAGGCAGGCTACATTCCATACCGCCGGAATGCAGTTTGCGAAACTTCAGAAGAGAGCAGGATGAAATTTTATCATGCTTTGTGTTCATTCATGACGCTTAAAGCTCTGGTGCGGTATGATTTCTTGTGAAAGAACGATTTTTATGTATACTGTTCAGTGTTTGTTGTTGAATCTTGAATCACAATTAAATTATAACCCGAGTCTTCCATTTGGATTCGAAGTTTAGAATGGAGGTATGTTTGGGGCTACCCTGTTGTATAACAATTTTTAGAATAACTAAATTGAGTAATCGTTTTCTTTGCACGATATAGGTCCAGTTATGTCGTGTTCAACACAGCCGATTTATCAAGGTATGTTTGTAAGTCTTGCGAATATTTAGTGTTTGAAATTCTTGGCAGGTAATGGTTGGCTTTTTTTGTATCGTTTAATAACCCCTTGGCAAAGTGATCAAATTTTGTTAAAACGTTTTTAGATATTCTGCGAGAGCCTAATTCTATGTAAATTGTATCACCCCTCTCGCTTATCTTATTTTGGCCCAAGTATTGTATTTATTACATCAGAGATTGGTGTTTTCACTGTGTCAGAATGTATATGGATATATTCTTTTTTTTAAAAAACTGACAGAAAATTGTTAAATTACTGAAAACTAACTGAATTTGCTATATATACACATCGTTGTCGTCTTTTCTCCGTTTTGGAGAATAATTAAGAAACCCAGTATGTATTCAGTAGGGCAAAAATCCTGAATTGAATTTGAAAGCATTTATGTATACGACAGGGTAAAACGGAAACCAGAATGGAATTTAAGTATTATGAATATATTAAACTGTAAATCCTAGTGATTTATTCTCGTGTTATCTGGAAGGCTAAATTGAAATACCCAGCCATCTTGGGTTCATTGTCGCATGAATCGCGTCTTCGGCAAATACGTTCGTCCATAGGTATCTTTAAACTTTGTTGGTACTTTTTTTTATTCAATTGCAAATTGTGCGCCGTCGTTTTGAATTCTCTTTAAAAGTGCTAATTCCCACCGTTCACTGCAAAACATTTCAGACAGATCAATCAGAACAACGGGACTTCTATAATTTTGTTTCTTGCATGCGGTGTCGCATTTAGGTGTAAACATGCTGCCAATACTGCAGTTCAAGGTCGGTAACCACTTAGAGTTGTCAACAAGTCGCTTGCCAGAAAAAAAACAAGGATGTCAATGTGAGTTATCACGGTTTTGTGGCGCCGTTTTTTGGAATGCTGACAAGTTTTACATTCATTCGTTATCAATTATGCCCCCTTCTTGATTTGTTTTTAAGTGCTCAAGTTGCTTTGTGCATTTTTCACTGTGCGAGCTTGTTTTCTCAAAACACGCGACAAAAGTTACTCAACCCAACGGCCTTCAAGCACGGTTGAGTTGGTGACAAAAACAATCGAAATCCCATCACCTCGTTGCAGAAAATGTTGAACTGCTGTTGATAATAAGAGTTTTGTTATCCTGTAAATTATTATCTGACGTTTTATTGAATAATAAAAATGTGTTGGATTGCTGGCGAGCTACTCGCTGTTTCCGACACAAATGGTCTCCGTCCCCCTAAATTTGCACCAGACACGACAGAAATGTATGCTGTCAGGCACAGGGCGAATAGCTCTAAATGGTTCTTGTTTTGCTTTTTTTCCCCATTTTCTGTGCATTTTTAAAGACTAATAAATATAAGTATTAGTTTTTATTTGTTTGGACACTCGTCAACTAAAGATATGGAATGTTCAAATTTTGTGTGGAGTGGGTGATGCCTTCTCTAAGGGTAGTTTCCCCCACTTTTGTTTCAATTCAATTCCGCATTTCACAAAGACGAGTAGTATTATGCCACGACACATTTAGCACGTGTAATTTATTCGTAGATTTTGAAAGTTCGAAAGTTCTTGAAAGTGAATTGTTGCGGCAACAGTTTTATTTTGGATGTTTTAGAATGTTTTACTTCTAAGAAGTCCGCGGTGACGTTTGGTGGTGGTTGTGGAATGGACCAGATAACGGCAAACCTTTGTGGATTATTACCTCTGGTTTCTCGGACTACTGGAACTCGACATGCAAAGAGTGATTAAAATGTAAGCCCTCCCATTTTTAACCCCCCACTACCGCCCCTCTGGCAACTTACGATTGTTGATGCTGTGATACTGTGAAGACAGAACACACAATTTATGGTTGAAAGCATGGATATCGACCTTGTTGTGTTTGATTTAACTCTTCTGGCCGAATATAAAAAAGTTGGCAACAGCTGCTCTGCCTTTTTGCTTCAACTATTAATTCAGTTGAAGTTCGCTCATCTGCAGGAGGAAAGTTAACGAGGGAGCAGAACTGTGTCCAGTGTTTTTTCTAGACCACAGATGTTCGGGAAATACCAACGTTTTGTGGAAGTAAAACGGAAAACAGGAAATAGGTATAAAATTTTACACGAAAGACTAACTACAATTCTGGAAATAAGAGTTAAGAGTAATATAAATGTTGGTAGTAAAACCGTTAATTTTACACAAGATGTGATAACAAAATCAATTGAGTTTTATCATGTTCATCATGCATTCCCCCTTTTGTAATAGTATTATTAGTTCGTAAGTTTTGCATAGTTGTTTTTTTTATCAAATAACGCATAATAAATCGAATTGTCGAACTGTGGATCATGTCGAATTAAAATCAGAATTTTTTATCGTGGTTTGTTTAAAATTTAACGACTCTTTACATGACGACTACTGGCAAGGAGCAGCCTATCCCCAGGATACAATCTCTGTGAACAAGAAACTACCATTTTATGGTGGGGGAGGTACAAGTATAAAAAAGTGATTTGAACAGTCTGATAACCACGCCCTTTTGTGAATGTTTTGCTCGCACAACCATTCACTTAACTTACTTCCGACATTACATCCCTGAATGAAGGCGAAGGAGAGATTTAACCTCCATCAGTAGCTTCGTATTTTTTAAGGAAGAATGACGACAGGATTGATAAAGAACAGAGAAGTTACAGATTTTAAGTCTGCAGTAGATCTTGTTGTTTCCTAAACCTTGATTGTATTTTGAGTACAATTTCATGTTGATTCCTTTTTAATTTTTTATTTAAGTGCAGTATCATGTTGAGCTATTATATATTTTCTCCGTCTCGCACATTGAATAACCTTGCCGTTCGGATCTGACCAAAGAGTCCGACAACGAAAGTATATATTTGAAGAACAGCCAAGGCACCGCCCCCTGACGGCGTCGCAAGCTTCCTTGAATTATTTTTTCTCTTTTCAACATGGGAACCTAGGATCGTTGTCTCCGCATTTTAACTGATTGACTCCAGATCACCTCATGTGAAGAGACGATAACGAACACATTTTTAAGAATTATTTACTGACTTTTAAACAAACGCCTCACACTACAATTTTTTTTGGAAAAGAAATAGTTTAGATTAATCGGATTTCTAAAATATCACAAAAAACTAATTACAAAGGGTCATTTTAAAATAAAACAAAACAGAAACCGAATAAAAACATTTGCTGATTTTAAGATTCAAAATACAAGGAAATTATCTAGATCTTATAGAGTATATTTCGACATCTTTATCGTGTCATCATCAGCAATGAACTAATTCACAAATCATACAGTCTTATAAAAAAACTAGGTAACCATGGGAAACCAAAAGTACAAAGGCAACTCGCAGAGGGCAATTATGTCAAGAAAATAATTGCAACTCCCTTTAGGCCTTTAAACCTTTGTTTATCGACGGTGAGTAGCGTTTTATATAAAATGCTTCTAGAATTGACAATTGGGACCAACTAGTATTAGAATCAACAATAGAATAATTAAGTAGAACAGCTAAGAACTGCCTGGGTGAAGGCACTTTATCACCGTGCTTTGAAAATTTGTTCGACTGAAGAATTATTAAACAAGCAGTTGAACAAAATTAAACTGTTTATGTCGTGGAATGGTTACCCGTCTGCTGTAGCGAAATCAATGTTAAAGAGCCACACGCCCTGAATTAAATCGTCAAGAGGTATGTATGGTACTTTTGACACCGAGGCGTGTCGATGAAGACGAGAGTAGGCGCAGAGGTATTTGTAAGCAGCTTGTGGAATGGTATTGGCCTATAACGTGATGCATGAGCGAATTTGTGTCGTTGTTTCAGGCTGTGTTTGCAACACAAAAATGGCAAAACTAATGGCCAATGTTATCAATCAAAAATAGCTGCAGGACCTTTCTATATACCTTGCTATATCGATGCTCATAGGAAGTGGCTTTAATGTACCGAATTTGTTGTAAGTTGTAAATATACGCTGTTTTTTTAAAGATAAGGTTGTTACCGTGAGTGCAAATTAAAGGCTTGTTTAAGGAAGAGCTAGCTAACTTTATTTTTCTTATTTTTAAATGAGCTCTTGAGCTGTAAAGTTAGTAAAGTAACCTGTTAATCATTGGAGGAAATTTAAATTTTCACTGAAATTCGCCTGGCAAGAAAGTCTGAAGTAAATCATAAGAAGGTATGCAGGGGCAGAATGCAGATAGGTCAGAATCCGTTGGAATTTCAGGAATTTCACAAGAATATTTGTAATTATCAAGTTTTGTTAATTTTTATGCCTGGCATTCTGGAATTTTATCAAACACTAACCGAATTTCAATGTATCAAGTTAGTGATGACCTAGATTAGCCTTCGTTGTATTTCGTTATGAGAGCAACTAATGGCCACTGCGTTCATGTTTATCGTCAATTTTAGTCGCAGTACATGTTTTAAAAGTTTTATAATTTTATTATTTGTTTCAGTTTCACGCAACAGCTTTGTTTTTCACCACTCATATTTTGCTTGTGAAGCCAGAATAGCCTCCTTGCTCGCTCTCTTCCTTGAAACACATACACGCACCACATACAGACACCCCATACACACACCCCATACACATACGTGCACCTAGCACACCTCTCACACACACACACACACACATACACACACCTTTGTTGACGCCTAAAACCACACTTGGAATAGCAAATTTTTTCTTTTAATTTGCCCATGATTCACATATTAGCCGACTTGGGTGGGTTTTTTTACGACACTGGAATACCTTGTTTTTGTTTCCATGTGTGTCAATACCTTGTATCAAATATGGGTACCTTTAATTGGATTCTTGTTATCACTCCAATTTTTTGTTTAGGTTCGTGTAGTAGCAGCCGTGGGAGTAGGATTCTGGTTGCCATCCACATGTCTGGGGATAAATGTGCTCGCCAAGACTTTTATTTTAGACCCACAGGAATATGTACGTGTGAAATTACCTATTTACCTAAGTAGGTGTTGAATGCCGCAAAACGTAAACATTTGGAAAGAGAAGATATCCGACGTTTTTTACATTTTTATCGTTTTCATCCCCTTGTATGCAGATTTTCTAATATAAAATATGTTATGTTCAACCACTGGCTTTGTGAATTATTTTGTTGCAGATTGAATTTGGTGAGTAAAAACAGTATTTTATCCGTAAACATGTAAACCCAAAAGTATGAACAGACTTGAAGATGCTTTTACGCGGGCGTTTGTTGAAACTAATATTTATTTTGATACAAACGGGGGAAAGTAGCAATGTCATTTCATTGTTAACTATACCACGTGCTGCTTTGCAAATTTTGTTTTCATACTGGAAAGATGTTCAATTGTTAAATATTTTTTGACTGCGTTACAAGAAATTAACACACTTATTTTGAGAAATTAATGAAGCCGGAAATAAGCGGGATATGACGAATTTGATATTATGCGCGGCTTGAACGAAGTTAGAATTTAAAAGAAATTATTGTGAATTTACAGTTCGAATGATTCTTGGTCAGATCAGAAACATCTGCAAACAATAGATTACAATTCTTTTTTTTCCCCTGAATTCTTGAATCGGATCAATTTTTGCTCCAAAGCGATTTTTTTTCTGCAACCGCGGGGGTCTTTTTAAAATTTTTATTTTTTGTGGCGCCATTTTAGTTTTCTACCGCATTAATTATCCGTAATACGTCATTGATGACGTAATACAATGTGTCAGGTACGTTTTCCAACGCATCTTTGTTTTTTGTTATTTCACAAAGTGGTAAGTGTGACGACGCACGCAGTTAATAAAATAATTGTTGCAATGGCACAAATTTTAAGTTAAAACAATGTAGTAATTCTGGCCTCAGTTCCTAATGCTTTTACTCTGATTTTGATCTCTTGAAGGTATTCCAAATGCCCTGATGACTATTGTGACTACTTAAACTTTCATCTTCCATGGATTACAGAGTTTTCTCTTATAATCCTGGTATTTCTCAACTTTCTTCTTCTCCGTATGTTCTATCCGGGTATCGTATGGGATGGCAAAGAGAACGATAACGCACTTGTTTTCCTCGTCTTAATTAAAATCAAATCTGTCCATTTGGCTTCAAATTACCATCATCATTGAGTAGTTAACTACACACCATCTAGTGATGAATGGGTGAAAAACCCACATTCAACACCCAACAACAAGCCAGGTACGTTGAATGCAGGCACATGTACTTTAGCCACAAGAGCGAGATAAAATCAAAAACCAAATTGAAATGGCAACATCGCTTCAACCTTGCAAGTGCCGCCCCATAACCAGTGAGTAAGAACACATTGCTCAAGCGGTCGTTGTCAAAACAACTCGTGAATTCAGCACTCCCCCACTCCCATCCTGATAACTGACAACGCACAAAAAGATGTCTTAATACTAGTAGTAAGTTTGGTATTGCAGCATTGAATTCAGACTGAATATTTGTTATTACGCAGATTAGTGACAAAAACAACAATAAATAGGCACAAAAAACCATGTTGTAATGTGAGCCAGAGGGCATGTTATTATTATTATTATTATTATTATTATTAATTATGTTTAAAATAATTATTGTTTTTCATTTGCCGAATAATTTAGTCACAGAAGTAGGTCGTAACAAATGATAAGGTACTGTGGTCTAACCACCTCATTCTTGTAGCAGCTCAATGTGGATTCTATTATTTACCAGGAATGCTGCCCGCGGGAGTTCCAGCATCTATAGTTAACGCCAAGTCATAAAAGTTATACCCAGTGCTCCGATAATTATATGAACAACTTTTCCTCTACCTTACCTCCATATCCCATACTTCGTAATGAATTTGTTGGCTTTCACTCAGCTTTAATGGATTCGTACTTCTTTCTTAACGGCAACGTCAATCAAAGTAGATTTCTTTTGTTTTAGTCCATTCGGGCTTGCTTTCGTGAGTTATCTGATCGCACTCGACCTGCATATCTCATAAAATTGTCACCGTCTCTTTCTTTGAAGCACTTTGTGGTTTGTATTCATTCAAATTTTCTTGAACCTTGTGAACAGTTCCCAGTATATTCACTGTCTAACATTGTTGTCCCTTCGTTTGCATTCGCTTTGTGTCGTTGTTTCATACACGCTTGTCATTACGCTCATTATATTGCTGTATGGTTGTAGTTATAATAATTATAATTATTACTATTATTATTATTATTATTATTATTATTATTAAAAGTAGTAGTAGTAGTAGTAGTAGTAGTAGTAGTAGTAGTAGTAGTAGTAGTAGTAGTAGTAGTAGTAGCAGTAGCAGTAGCAGGAGAAGTAACAGCAGCAGCGACAGCACTGTTACTGCGACAACTTTTTTCAGCTGATGCAGGTACTCCTCACAACTGCTTGTCTTACCAGGCTAGAACCCTATGCCCAGGTCGACTGTCTTCTCAGAATCCTTAATATCTTTCAGAACTGTAGATGGTCTATATTCCTTGTCAATACTTGGGGTGTTAGTTGTGAACATTTTCTATGGAGTGATTTTAACACCTCGTGTAAATTCAGACGTTGACAGATAATACAACTTCTTCATGCCCTTGCCACGAGCACCAAAGGCTGCATGGACAATGATGGCTGTCTCTACTTTGTTCCTCAAACACTTAGAGGTCTCCATTTTTACTCTGTCTCTGCCTACAATATTCTAGTTTCAAAGGCTAATTTCATAAAGCACAGATTTCGTTTTACCCAATGATAAGAAAATCTTGTCTGCTGTGTTATAGCTTGGTATATGACAAAATTCGAAAATTACGTCAGTGTAATGTCAATTGTTCGTAGCTGCGCTGTGTAAAAGGAAATCCATACTGCTTGCCTACCCTCAATTGCAGTCAATTTATTTCGACAATTTTGTATTATTTGTTGATCGACTTCAATGCATCCATTCTACTGTCTCTTTCTTCTCAGCCCATATTAGAACAAGCCATTTTTCATGTTACAGAAAGAACTCTACTGGTATGTTGTTATTACTATTATTATTATTATTATTATTATTATTATTATTACCGTTACTTGCTTCCTGACGCTTACCACCAGGTTTACCAGTATTATACGCTTACCAGCCAATTATTATTATTATTATTATTGAGTGGTGGAGCAATACGAGCCCATGGGGGACTCAGGGGTAGAAACTCCAGCAAACCCATCCGACTACCAGCCCGATAAGGGTAAACTGGGTGCATGCATCACACCCAAGTATGTGCGATATTGATGTACATAAAAAAAAACCAGCACATGACCTTGCAGTTGGGGCCTGTTTAGGTTTCCCAGTTTAGGTGACCCATTCTGCTTAAAACGGTCTCCGTAGCGAGGCTTCACCCAAGACCTTAGGACTAAGTAACAAAGTAAGAACTCGGTACTCAGCCCTTCAGAACAAGAGATCCACGCTCACGACACCTAGATATGATGCTCCCCCACTACTCCCGCCCGTTAAACAGAAATGCATGATGTGTCAGCCCTTTTGGGACATGCACAACCGGTTAAGGTCAGGCAACTGACTGGCAAGTCTGCGGTTTGAGCGGGAATGTTTGATCTAGCCCATTCATAATTACCAGGCAAAACTAGTTCGTGTACCCCACCAATCAATTAAGATCAGAGGTCATACGTCTTACGACGCTACGCCACTTGCTGACAGCAATAGTCAGTGCCTGGTGTAATTATCAGGGCAATTTGACTACACAGGGCAGGGGGGTCAATGTCCCTTTCCAGCAGTACTAGGCAGT
>RDPX01000124.1:824486-834550 GCA_003991215.1 Morbakka virulenta
GCTACCAGGGTTCACTGGGAGCTATGTAAAAAATACAAAATTGATGCGAGCAAGGTTTGGTATGATCATGTTCCTACTTCTTCTTGCATGTCTAGTACAGGAGCTGAACTTATCTGGAATACACCCATTCTTACTACAACGAAAGTAAAACATTATATACCTGATTTCGTAGTCAAAACAAGTAGTCAATGGATTCCTATTGATATAGCTGTTCCAAAAGATCATCAAGTGAGAGAAAAATATGCCGAAAAAATTAAAAAATACATTGACCTGGCTGGTGTCATTCGTGTAGAGCAGAAAGTTGAGACTTCAATAGTCCCGATAATTGTCGGGGCTCTTGGAACGATTCCATTCGAACTTGAAAAGTATTTATAAGAATTAGACCTTCCTGATATAAGCGGTAGTATACAAATATCAGCAATCACAAGTGCTGCCAGAATTTTGAGAGATGTTTTGAACCTCTAAGATTAGGGAATAACCCGAGACTCAAATCGCACTTACACACCCAGTAAATTGTTTACCAGCTGGAGATTTTTTGAAGAAGGAAAAAAAAATTATTTTGTTTGATATGTTTTCTCACAAAGCTTTAGTTTTCATTTGCTTCAGTTATTCTTGGTGTGATCCCAGATAACTACCTGCCATCAAAGGAATCACATCTCTTTCACCTGTAGCTTCAATGCCCTGGGACCAACCGTAAGATTCGGGCTGTACCTAACAGTGCTGTTTTTTGGGTGTGTTCTACATTCATCGTTATTCCAATTTGTTTAACATAGCTTTATACATACGCTTTCTATATCCTTTAATAGATCTTCTTTTATTATTATTATTATTATTATTATTATTATTATTATTATTATTAATGTCTATTATAATTATAATGATTAATCTGTCACATTAATTGGTCTTTCATTGGAAATAGTTACTTGACTATTTCCTGAAACTAGTAGCCAAATTGGCAAGTGATACTTTCTTCTTTGCTCATCTATTGAGTGTTTTTCGCAATAGCCCTGTAGATTCAAGTAATACAGTCTTTCGTGTTATTGTTAAATAGTAGTCCATTTATTCATTTCACTAACCTTTTACTAATTACACTAAAATGCCTTGACTACTCAAAGAACAGCCTCTACCAGTATACCTCATAATTTTTTATCTCATTTTTCTACTTTTTGTTCAAGTCAATTATCTGTATTTCTTTCTGCTACACTCGTTCCCCTATGCATTATTATTAGAGTCAGTATTATTTAGTAGTAGAAGTAGTAGTAGTAGTAGTAGTAGTAGTAGTAGTAGTAGTAGTAGTACCATTATGTTATCATTATTTTATAATTTTACTGTTTTTACATTTATTTTTTATTATTGCTACTATTGATAGTGTTATCTTTATTATTTTAAAATATCACAGTTTATACTGGTCACTGTTTTTCAGCTGGGCGTAAACAATGCATTTAGGACAAGTCCTGCCCAAATGCTAACCATTCTATGAATGATGCTTGGAGTCCTAAACATGGATGTCTTATAGTGTTGGAACATTCAAATTTTCTCAGACGCTTCTGACGTGATGTTCACAACAGATATTACTTCCGTTTTAATTTTTCACATCCTTTGTTTATCAATTTCAAGACCTTCAAGATTTTCAAGATATTTGCCTTTTTGCTCCCCCCCCCCCACCACCACCACCATTTGTTTTATGATTTCCATTTATCACATGATACAGTCGTGTCTATCAGCTTGCAAGTATAATTTAATCTTATTAGTATTAGTAAAAGTATAACTGTTAGTATTAGAATTAGCATTAGGATTAGTATTAGTATTAGAATTAGTATTAGTATTAGAATTAATATTAGTATTAGTATTAGTATTAGTATTAGTATTAGTATTAGTATGAACTTTATGATTAGTAGAGAACGTTACGAAAAATACTGGTACTATCCAACCCAGGTGCTTTCTGGATAGTGCCAAGATCGTATATTATCTGCAGTGTATCAAGGTGGTGAGCCAGTTTCCAAGGAATGGAACCTAATAGTCCAACAATAATCTGACCTACTCTAATGGGCATGTTCAACATAATTTCCAATTCAATTATAACCCCAGCATTATTGGTGATTTTATTCACTTCTTTTTTGGCAATAATATAGTATCCTGATACTTAGACATGAGGGGGAAAACACTCTCTTATTTTCATTATTATTTGAGTTCATTTCACACCAAAATAATTTTTGGTGGACTTTTCCTGAAGTTTCAGTGGCAATAAGCCTCCTCAGAGCTCCAAGATTTCCTTAATGATTCTGACTGTGTTCAACAAGGCGGTGGTCTGCCTGGCTTCAATCTACGTTCGGACTCCGATTTGGTTTAATCCGTTTTTCAATGACTTTAGAACTGTTCCCAAAGTCCCAATAACTATAGCAATAACGGTTGCTTTTTCATTCCAAGGAACTTTTAGTTCTCTTGCCAAATCTTGATATTTCTCTCTTTTTTTCTCTTCTTTTCATTTGAATTGTGTGATCTCGAGGTATTGCAAAATCCACAATTTGACAAGTATTTTTTTCTTTGTCAACCAGACCTTCTAGATTCTATATGATGATCTGTCTGCACTTCAAAGTCCCATAGCAACTGGCTTTTTTCGATAATAATAATAATAATAATAATAATAATAAATATAATAATAATGGTAATAATAATGATAATAATAATAGTAATAATAATAATTATTATTATTATTATCATTATTATTACCATTATCATTATTGTTATTATCATTATTATTATTGTTGTTGTTCTCGTTGGTTTTTTATATAATTATCATCATCATTATTATTCTATTTACACGATAGATCTTTCAACCGGACTATATCTAAAAGCAGACAGCAAGAAGCTAGGGTTTTTCTATTCCCTCTCTCAGATTGAGAGGACCTTTCTCAGAATCCTTGCAGTACCCAACAGTGCTGGTTTTTGTGTTACTTCCAGTTTTGCATCGACTGATAACTTTTCAAGATGCTTTCTACGCACACCTCCCAGTACCCCAATCACAACTTGGATAACTCCAGCTTTCTTGAAATTCCAAAGCCAAATGACTTCGTCTTTTAGATTTTTGGTATATCTCTGTTTTCAGTGTTTTTTTCACATTATTTAAATGATGAATGGGATAAAAAAACTACATTCAGTTCCAAGTAAACAGTCGGGGAAATACAAATGCACACAAATGTACTGCTACCGCAGGAGACACAGAAAGGAACGAAAAGAAACTAAGAGACAATGAGAAACAGGAAGAGCGCATGTAGCGAACCCGAGTGAAAAGCTACTGTTTTACATTGGAAAAATGTATGGAAGGTAATTACCAGTATCAGTTGCACAGCTTAACGGGGGACGCCTAATAACGGATGAACAGTACTATTAGTACTATTGAATGATGCAAATTGATTGATCCGAGACACAAAATCCAGACATTCAATATAGGTTGAAAATAGAGAGATAATACTATCCAATGTTTGCCAATATACGTAGGAGGACCAACCCTGGTCTCAGCTGGCCCAAGTTTTACACAGTACACGTCTCACTCTTGTGTGTTAAATTAATCACAGGCATGACTTCTTTTGCTTCACATGATGAAATGTATTTCTATGCTATTTAATCAGCTGTAGACGTACTTCTAGTAATTTTCTTTCCAGTCATCATTCACTGTTCAGGCGGTATCTAACATACTTTGACCAAGGGCAATCTGATTTTGAAATGACAAGTGAAAAAACTAAGGCAGAAATTTTAATGATTCGTTAGTATGCTGTCAGCCATTAAATTGAATTAGTTTATCATTTTAGTCCTTAATTTTTACTTTGCATACTATTTCAATGACTACATGAAACAAGTGTAAAAAAGATAAATTTTGAGAAGCAGGCCCCTTGTACTCTGAAGATACTTCCTCTGGTTTTTAAGCTTTATTTTCTAATTATAGCTATTAACCGTTACTTTCGAAACCAGATGAAAGATGCGCGAGGAGCCAGCACAATACCGGAACAATCCAGTTTAAAAAGGTTCTGTTTCTTATGTTTATTTTAGTTTTACCGTTGGGTTTTGTGCTTTATTATGAAAAAGATGATGATGACTCGCTGACTACATTAGAATAGAAAATTCGATGTTTTAATTGGTGTGTATGGGTAAAAACGATAACCTACTTGAAAGCTAAAAGCTAGAAATATATACGTATATTAATGATGCCATCAATGAAATATATGTTTACAGGAGAGGCAGAAAGGCTTTAGTCTTTTCTTGGAGTCAGTAGGCTAAACAAGCTCCTTTACGCCCACGGTTCTTTAATGTGCTCTGACCACAGTGGGCCAATGTTGCTACAAAGCCAGGTATTTTGCATCAAAGCGTGATTGATACGCAGGCATTCAATCCTTATTACTCAGTCGTCCGGTTTCAGGGACTAAAGAGCTAGAGATGTTCGTAAATATGCCTCTAAAATAAATAGCTCGCCCAGCCAATTTCTACATGTCTTGCGAAACTCAGGAGCACCAAGAATGTTTCTATTATTCTTGTAGGTCTTGTTAACATGAGGATAAATCTCCATCGTGCCAAATATTTGTTCATGCTTTCCTTTGGAAACATCCATTTCATTAATATAATAATCATCTAGAAAGAAGCATGAAACAATGAAAGCTCTTACTCACTTCCAATAGAGAGGAACTTTGTGATGTAGATGTAAATAGTGAAATCCTGTAAGGAGATAGTCTTTATCCCTTGTTATTTATTATAAGCATGATACTTCTTTCTTTTCTGCTTAGAAATGTTAGTGCGTTTTATGAGTGAGGAGAAAAGGAATTCAAGTTGAATCACTTTCTCTTTATGGATGACCTTAAACTCTTTGGGAAAGAGAAGATCAAATTGATTCTCTTGTAAACAAGGTTTTTGTTTTTAGCCAAGACATTGAAATGGAATTCTGATTAAAGAAAACTAGAGTTGTGATTCTCAAACGAGAAGAACCTTTTAAATTCGATGAAATTCAGCTTCCAAATGAGGAGATGATGAAAAAAGTAGATGACAAAAGGCAAAACACATCTTAGAATACTAGCATTGGATAACATCACGGAAAGAGGAAAAAAGGAAGTCGAAGATTCATGGATGTGGAAATGTCTGCTAAAGGGAAAGAAAAATTCCCTTTGACTATAGGTAAAAAAATCTACTGAAAAACTGGTGTAAGGAAAAAATGAGCTGGGAAAATTAAGACCGAAGGCACTAAATCAAAGAGTGAATTGAAAATAGAAAAGACAGAACAGGAAAAACTTAAGCTAAGTGAACTGAAAGAGTGATGTGTGGTCAGTTTCTTAGACAATTGCCGGACGTAGTTGACAAAAGGAATACCTGGACATAACCAGTGCATGGAGGTTTCGGGGTTCAAACTGAGGCGCTGTTGTGCTTTGCACAAGAACAAGCAGTCAGGACGAAAGGGTTCTGTTACCCTTTCATGCAGAATGTTTGGTGAAAAAGGAGAAACAGTAGAACATATAATTAGTGAATCCACCACATTTGCCCAGCGAGAATACACGACTTTATGACAACGTAGCGAAATTGATACACTGGAAACTTTGCAGAGACAAGAAAAGTGGTATGATCATTGTCCGGAAGTATCTGTTGAAAACAATGTATTGAAAATTCTTTGGGATATGAATATCCAATGTGATAACGAAATGAAGTCAAAGCCGCCGGATATTGTTGTTGCAAATAAGAAAAAACAACACTGCACTCTCATTGATATTGCATGTCCCTTCGACAACAGTCTGAAAAAGAAAAGGATAAGATAAAAGGGGATCACGACTAAAAGTTAGACCCTGGAAGAATTTGTGGCATAAAAAAAGGTAACATTTTCCTTGTCGTCGTTGGTTCACTGGGTAGCATTTGTTAGAAATTTGAAAACGGGATAGAGGAACTAGGGATCCATGTAAATATTGCACCAGTTTAAAAATCTAACTTGTTGNAACGATGTCAAACGCAACTTCGAAAAGGGTTCTGTTACCCTTTCATGCAGAATGTTTGGTGAAAAAGGAGAAACAGTAGAACATATAATTAGTGAATCCACCACATTTGCCCAGCGAGAATACACGACTTTATGACAACGTAGCGAAATTGATACACTGGAAACTTTGCAGAGACAAGAAAAGTGGTATGATCATTGTCCGGAAGTATCTGTTGAAAACAATGTATTGAAAATTCTTTGGGATATGAATATCCAATGTGATAACGAAATGAAGTCAAAGCCGCCGGATATTGTTGTTGCAAATAAGAAAAAACAACACTGCACTCTCATTGATATTGCATGTCCCTTCGACAACAGTCTGAAAAAGAAAAGGATAAGATAAAAGGGGATCACGACTAAAAGTTAGACCCTGGAAGAATTTGTGGCATAAAAAAAGGTAACATTTTCCTTGTCGTCGTTGGTTCACTGGGTAGCATTTCTTAGAAATTTGAAAACGGGATAGAGGAACTAGGGATCCATGTAAATATTGCACCAGTTTAAAAATCTAACTTGTTGGGAACATCTAGAATCCAACGGAAGGTACTTGAAAGGTAAAATGTGAAATGTTGGCCCTTGGCTATTTGTTATCGCTCTCCCAACAGCGAAATAACGGCAATTCAACCAGCCAGACCAATAAGCTAAATTTCATATAATAATGATACTGATAACAACAACAATAATTATAATAATAGGAAACTCCTCACAATGTATAAAGCTCTCAATCCACAGGATGATGTTGACAGACTAAATGTGGAAAGAAAAGACGGCTGAAGGGGCTTATCTCGATCGAAGAGTGTGTTGGGAATTTAGTGCTCGGTTTGAGAGAGTATGTTGAGAAAGAAAATGAAAGAGTTTTAAGAGCTGGAAAAGATTGGTATGAAAAGTCTGTTTATGTCCTTAAAAAACACAGGGCCGCAGAAAGAAAAAACAGGTGGGAAGAAAGACCAATACATTGACAGTTCATGAGTCCAACGACGAATGGAGCTGATGATATGCCATGGGAGTGGCTCAGAAGTGGAACATTAAAACGAGAAACTAAATCACTCATTACCCCCCTGCACAAAATCAACGTAATCGGAAAAATTACCTCGAGGAAAGAATAGATAAAACCCAGGAAAATAGTCTCTGTCGTATGTGTGAACAAAAAGAAGAACAATAATATATTATTTATTATGTATTATTTGTGATTGCACGAAACGTGCACAAAAAGAATACAAATAGAGACATGACTGGGTAGGAACAACAATCCATTGGCAATTTTGCTAGCAGCTAGATTTCAAAGATACTGATAAATGGTGTGAACACAAACCAGAACCTGTCCTTGAAAACGAAAAAAAGCCAGTTGCTATGGGACTTTGAAGTGCAGACAGATCATCATATAGAATCTGGAAGGCTGACCTCATAATTGTTGACAAAGAAACAAATTCATGTCAGATTGTGGATTTTGCAATACCTCGAGATCACAGCGTTGAAATGAAAACAAAAAGAGAAAAGAGAGAGAGATATCAATATATGGCAAGAGAACTAAAAGTTTTAATAATGGTAACTGTTATTCCAATAGTTATTGGGGCTTTGGGAACAGTTTCAAAGTCATTAAAAAATAGATTAACTCAAATCGGAATCCGAACGAAGATTGAAATCATGCAGACCACAGCGTCGTTACAGCCAGGATCTTGGAACTGCAAGAAAAGTCTAATAAAAACTATTTTGGTGTGAAATGAACTCAAATAATAATATAATGATCATAAAATGGAATAATAATAATAATAATAATAATAAAATAACAATACTGTTAGTAATAATAATGTTTATTATTATTATCGAGTGGTCACACACCATCTATTGGTGGATGGGTGAAAAACCCGCATTCAGCGCCCAGCAACAAGCCAGGTAAGTTGCATGCAGGCACACGTACCGTAGCCATAAGAGTGAGATAAATAGAAAACCAAATCAAAATGGCAACATCACTTCAACCTTGCAAGTGCCGCCCCACAATCAGTAAGGAAAGGCACATTGCTCAAGCGGTTGTTGTTGTATGACAACAACTTATGACTACAGCACTCCCCACTCCTAGTCTGATAGCTAACAATACATGGAATTATTATTATTATTATTATTATTGTTATTATTGTTATTGATCCAGCAATCTCTCACCTTCAGATATCAAATGACCGGTTTATCACGTTAACCTCGGGTCATGACCCATAGCCTTAAATGTTAAACACATATCGTAGGGTTGTAGCTGTCCTGAGTAAGCAAGCTTTTCGCAATGTTCCAAAGTAGATTTTCTCATTAACACGACTTGGCCACGATCGAAAATTAGCTGAGATGGTTCCTAGTGCCCCGATGATAACAGAGACAACTGTTAAGTCTCTACAGTTCCGTGCTATCTGAATTTCCAATTTAAGGTCTTGATCCAGTTTTTCCCTTTCTTTTTCTATAACCCGAGTGTCGAAGGGACATGAAATGTCAGTGAGCTTACATGCTCGTTTCTCTTTATCCAGGATCACAATGGGTGGTTCATTATGTTTATCAGTCTGGATATTCATGTCCCACAACATCTTAACTTTACTATTCTCAAGGACAGCCTTCGGTCAGTGGTCGTACCATTGTTCAGCATGCTTAAGATTGTTTTGCCTCCAAAGCTGCCAGTAAATTACTTGAAATTCTTTATCATGCATCCAGTTTGTGTTGTTTTTGCGCGAGACATTTGCATTTCGAGACGATATATGTAATGGTTTCGTCACGTTCGCTACATAATGTACAGATGGGAGAAATATTTTCCTTGTCTATGTAATGCTTAATTGAACACCTCTAATAGCCTGCTCTTGTGCAGCAATTAGAACTTGAAATCAATATTCCCTCCGTTGCTTTTGTCAAATCACCATTTTGAAGCCAGTTCCAACTCTGAGGGTTCCTGAATTCAGTACTACTGAAGAAGACATTATCAAGCTTCTTTTCCTTTAAATTTTGCTTGTGTTGATTCATTACAGGTGCCTTATCCATGTTGGTGCCAATTATCTTTTCCTCCAGGATCTCTTTCAAACAATTCTCCTCACTGTTTTTCATGTACTCAAGCAAACAACGTCTTTCAATCGGAACGCAGTCTTCCACATTCATTAGGCCCGTTCCGCCTTCTGATCTTTTCATATAGAATCTATCAGTATATCCCTTCCTATGAAACATATTAAACACCGTTATGAACTTTCTGTTTTTTTGGTCTAATTTCCGCAACTCATCCTTTCTGCATTCAATAATTTTTGCACTACACCTTACAAATGACACCGCTCTGGAGTTGATGGCAGTAATCACGTTCCTACTCTTAAGCTTCGATTTCAGTAGTTTCTTTACTCGCCTTACGTACTCCTTTTTGATGTTTTCTTTCATGGTCTTATCTTTAATCCCGTCGGCGTCCAAAACCCCAATGTATTTGTATCCGTTTTCCATATTTATTTCTTTGATCTTCGTTTCTGATGGCATTTCTATTCCTTTGCTATGGTGGTGTTTTTTCTTCTTCATGATCAATAATGCACCACACTTTTTAGTACCGAATTCCATTCTGATGTCCTTGCTATATTTTCTCACTGTATCAAGGAGATTATCAAGTTGTTTTTCAGTCTTTCCAAATAATTTCAAATCGTCCATATATAGCAAATGGTTTAATGTAGGGCCTTCTTTTCAGAATAGGCAACTGGCTCTGACCTCTTCCCGCAAGTTATGAGAAAGTGGAATAGGGAATATTACAAAGAGATGTGGTGATAATGTATCCCCTAGAACAATACGTCGCATTATTTTAACTCTCCCAAGGCTGCGATTGTCAGATGTCAACTCTGTCTACCAGGTCTTCATACTTTTTCTTATCAAATTGAGTGTTCTCAACAACTTGGAACATTTCTAGGCATCGTAGGATCCAGGAATGGGGGTATCATATGAAAAGCCTTCTTGTAATCGATCCACCCCATCCCCAGGACAACCTGGCTTCTTTTACAGTTCTTAATTATTGCTTTATCTATAAGAAGTTGGTCCTTAGTGCCTCTAGATACCTTTCGGCAGTCCTTTT
>RDPX01000124.1:834641-906150 GCA_003991215.1 Morbakka virulenta
ATACGAGCGTTTTCTTTCAACAAAATTTTAATATAATCATTCGCACCACATTTATATATTCTGTCGTAGAAACCAACCACGGACAAACCTTGAATAATTGTCATTTCATTAATTTTGTTAGTAATAAATTTAATTTTGTTAAATAGACAAGCCAATGCAAACTACCTTGATTATTGAGGTTTGTAATTGTATGTGTTCGGATAATTGTCATTTCATTAATTTTGTTAGTAATAAATTTAATTTTGTTAAATAGACAAGCCAATGCAAACTACCTTGATTATTGAGGTTTGTAATTGTATGTGTTCGGATGAAAAAATATAAAGTTTCCGTTATGACAATTACCCCCGAGGGGACCATTATTGAAATAAGGTTAATTGAACCTTTTGATTCTATCCCTGCCACTACAATTAGGAGTGTATTTTAGAGAAAAAAATTTTTTTATTTGTATATGTGTGTGTTTAATTCAAATTGTAATATATTGACTTCTTAGCATTTTATAGCATTGATTTGTAAACGTGTTTGTATTTACTTGAAATTGTAATATTTTCTGTTAGAGGTTTTTTATGGGTTTAAATTTTCAATTTATAGGAAATGAAACAGAGATCAGTAATAATAATATGATTACTAGAGTGATGATGATGATTATGATGATAATAACAGACCTTTGGAAAGCCTCTTTTTTGAGACTGACGAAAATGATTTGATGTAGGGGTGAATTGTTTCTGCACAAAAAGTAATGTTCGTGTGTAATCTGGCTTGACAACCATTAGCAATATTTAAAATTTGTTCAACAGCTTATCCTGATGACCAATATTTGGAAAATTATAACCAAAGCAAGTTTTGCTGGGGGTAGGGGGTAGGAAAATATTGTTTCCCTTTTATCTTGCTATTGTGTTATTGCAGTTTTTATGCTCACTGTCAAAGGTAACAGGTATTTTATCAGGAGCAGAAGATCGAAATGTTTTACAGTGTGCAACATTTCTTAAAAGTAATTGTTACGCAGGTGTTACAGTAGAAATCAATCAAAATGAATAGCTAAATAAACTTACTGCACCTTTTTACTTGCATAACTACCAAGTGTCATGTCATGAAATGGTAAAGAACCAGATCGTTGCAGATTGTTTTGACCTCTCTTGTTTATTTTAGGAATTAACAAAGCCGCCAACCAAGAAAGAAAATACTAATATTAATACCAGAAAATACCAAGAAAGCATCTGCATGCAATGTCTTAGTAATCCAGATGAACACTTGAATTTTAATTTAATTTTAAAAAATGTTTTTTCTGACCGTCTTTTTAGTTTTTATTGTTGATTTCTGGTATTTTTTTCCCTTCAATTTCACCTGCAAGAAGTGACCAGGAGAGGAGGTGATACCCAGATGATGGTGGGGATGTTTGGAACGTTTGGAATGTTTGAAATGTTTGGGATGCGTGGGATGTGTGGGATGAATCTTCAGCATCTGACTGCAAAACAACAACAACAATCAAAGAAACAAATGACTGAGTGCTGGAAAGGCAAAACTTCCGGGACCTTGTTCAAAATCAGGGATGTTGATTTCCGAAAACTGACCAAGTAACTAATCCCTGAGTAGCCCTGGTTTGATGATCGGTGCAATTTTACCGTAACCTGTATGTTCCGGGGTCGATTCCCTTTGCTGGTGACAAGACTGAAATTTTACAAAAGCAAATTCCGTTGTTTGGCGTCAGGAAGGGCATCCGGCCAAGAAATTCCTCACATGCCAAGGCCAACTCTCTCTGGAGGGCTCCATCTGAGCACCAGTTATTGGGGGATTATAAAGTTAAAAAAGGGGGGAAAAACCCTGGGAAAAACAACATAAATTTATCCAATTATTACGAAATGATTCCAGGCAGGAAAAAACAATAAAAGTTTTTTTTCTTGAACCAGGACTTGTAACAGAATAAGTTTTTTTCGTCCTGCTGGTGAGAGAAGCAAGGCAACAACCTCAGCACAAGGCTAAGTTGGGCAATAAACACCCTACCCATTAAAATCTGCGTACCTGAAGGTGAGTGTTCATTCAGCGAAAAAGTGTCGGAAGGGGTATTCTTTTCAAGCTTTCGCCACAAAAATTGGCATGTATATTACCTTTGACAATGCGCATCCTTCCATGTATAGTATTAGTTCTGTAATTGTGATAACTAGTTAGTAAAAAAGTAATTATTAAGTAATTATTGCATATAAGAGTTTAAAATTTGACTAAGAACTCCAAAACCTATATTAACTATGCCTGAAAGCACTAGTGTTAAGTAGGAAATCTTGTAAATATGATTGGTTGGTAATAAAGAGCAAGTTGCGAGAAAGACAACTGGGGAACTACCCTCCTGCTAATATGAGATTCAGCCATTATTTCAATAAAAATATTAGTAGGAGTGTCGTCTAGTTCTAGTATTTTGACTCAATATTTTTACACAATGTCATCTTCCTTAGTTTAGGCAAAGAGAAAGGAATGAGGTGAAAAAAGGGAAGTGGCAGTGTGCAGCGTAACTAAATGACTATTATTTGGTGTTATTTCTTCACAGCTTTACAGATTATGGCTCTCAGTTATGTAAAATGATATTACTAAGTTGTTGCTTTCTCGACGTTACATTCAGCTAAGTGTTTCAATTTCTGTTGTTTATCTTATCTTTATTGCAATCTTTGTGTTGTGGAGAAGCAATTTCCAACCTGATGATTATCAATTATCTAGTCAAGTCAATCACTGTGTAATACTGAATCTCCAGCAGCATTTTTCTTTTGTATTAACTTGCTTGATTTGCGATTGTTACTCACGGGATCATGCAGGAGATGTTTCTGGGCTCTTAAAAGAATAAACACCGGTAAATCCTCATTCTGTAATTATTTCCTGGGAGACACTTCTTCTTTCTTTCGACTGAACATTATGTCATCATTTCGTGACTTCGAACCTATCTCTCCTACCCGTTTCATCAGATGCTTCACTACATTTCCTCAACGCATTTAACAAAGGTTTAACAAAGAAGTAGAGGATGAAAATAAGGCTCAACCTGAGGAAAGATGAAACAGTCTTCAAGCAAGCAACCCAATAAATAAACAGCAAGAACTCACATGTTGCAGGGGAAGTTAAAACTGTTCTATCCCGCAATCCTTTGGTGAAAATTGTAAGTCACATGTTCAAATCAATACCTCTGTCGCTAATAGTAAGCACTACTTCTCGGTAGAAAAGCTTCCCATTAATGTGGATATGCTGTGACTTAGTAGGGGTTTATAGCATGTCAGGGGAGCTACTTTGTAACAAATAGTATGTCCGAATTTTCCTATTTTCTCCACAAATCCTTTACCAACCAGACGTCGATTTTACATGACCAAAAAAGGAGAAAGACTGAGGTATACAAAGATAGCTTTCCCTTTTCGATTTCCTGCTTGCGAATTACCATTGAAACCACGAATTAAACGGCATACTTGGGTAAACATGTTAATTTATTCGAGAATATAATGCCTTATTTTCAATAAAATATCTCAGACACAACACTAGCTACTGTACTTTGAGGCAATATGTTGGTTTCATTCCTTCTCCGCTTGGTTTTGCATTGCCTTTGTTTCGGATTATTTTGATCTTTCAAGTATTTTTAGTAATTGCAGTGCCAAGTTAATTGTTCAGTTAGTAAGTGACTAAAGCGAAGTCACTGTAAATAAAAGCAGATCTGATACGTTAACATTTCTACTTACCACTGTTGATTCATTTCTTACCATAAACCAGTGGGGAATCTAAATAATATGCCATGACCAAGGTATGCGTTAGCAACTAAAATAATCTGAACATAAAAGGTTGGCCTTTGCATTTTAAACGTTTAGCCTTCTTGCTAAGACCAGTTGCCTTCCTTTGTGGTCTACCTACGGCGCTGTTGAGAGGAAATGTTATAGGCCCATCTTTGTATAGGTCAACTTTAAGAGAACAATAGAGTTAGCTTTTAATGAGACTATATATGTCTGTGACTATTGGGCGTGACCACTGCCAGTGGTAAGTGGTATGATACAACAACTGGACTTAATTACCTTACTAAAACAGCCGATTGTACAACCACAGTGGTGATATGTAAAGTTTTTTCACTATCGGTTTGTTTTCCACGAGGTAATTACTACTGAAAATGATTTGAAAACAGAAGACTCGAATAGCTTCAAATATTAATTACTAGGCATTGTCCAATTTAATTAGAGGGTACGGCGAGAACCAGTTAGAGGTCGGAAGGCAGAGGCTGAGGTGGATGGACATCCTGAAGCGGGACATGGAGAGCAGAGGACTGAGGGAAGGAGATGCAATGGACAGAGCTCGTTGGCGCCAACAACTACGTGCTGCTGACCGGTGACGACAGCGAAAACAGGGAATGAAAGAAGAAGTCTAATTTAATGAAAAAAAAGAACTAAACAACACAACGAGTAAAATTTTATAGAAAATGTTTTACCTGTGTTGAAAGAAATCAGTACAAAGGAATACAACAAACACAGTGCACAGAAATCAACGAATGCAGAATCTGGCAGGAGTGGATTACTCAAACCGAGGCTGAAAAGTTATTCCTTACAGGAAACATGGCATTAAACAAGAAACCGGAATTCATTGGCTAATCAGAAAAAATCCCATGCATCTTAAGAAAAAATTGTTTGTTTTGACTAAAATCCTTAAAAATCTCTATGAATCCATTGGCTTGATCATACATTTCTTATGTCTTTGTGAAGAGAACTTTCCCCTTCCAGATTCATGAAAAAAATTTGGAAGCTTACAGTTTTGTTTCTTTGAGCACTACTTAACTTGCCTGTTATCCAAGTGCAGTATATTTTGTAGAAGCTTACAAATAGGTAGACAGAAAGCAAGAACATTAATAAAAGAGAAAGGCAAAATAACTATTTAAAACAATTAACTTTCAAAGAGCTTGACATGACACAATGAAAAAAAAATTTTTATAAAACAATTTCCTTTTCAAAGAGAAGGGTCAAAGTAAAAGTTTGAGAAATGTTTCTCTTTTTCGTTTATAGCAACGTCCATTCTTCCAGTAGTTGTGGCACTGGGGCAAAATTATATTTCAGAGGGGTTTGGTGTCTTGGAGAATTTGGCATCCAAGAGGTGCTCATCATACTGAGATACTTGTCTACTAGTTGGTTGATGGTTTCTCCTTTGATTCAAGAAAAAATATCTTTAAAACTTTGTATCCATCTTTGCTGGCTTCTTGGGTCTTGCTATTCGTGGAATAGACAGTTTTTATGTTCTCATTCACTGGAGTCTCCATACACCAAACACCTAACCCTATTGAGACCCACAAGCAGCAAGATTGCATCTCTTAGAGTGCAACCTGCTGGCCACTGCTCTTCCCATACAGAACTCAGTACACAACGACCGGTTTTGTGGAAGCGCAGATACAGACACCGGCAAGAGATGGTAAAGAGAAGTGGTCAACTGGCTTTGAACAACCAAATGAGTTAATNGTATCCATCTTTGCTGGCTTCTTGGGTCTTGCTATTCGTGGAATAGACAGTTTTTATGTTCTCATTCACTGGAGTCTCCATACACCAAACACCTAACCCTATTGAGACCCACAAGCAGCAAGATTGCATCTCTTAGAGTGCAACCTGCTGGCCACTGCTCTTCCCATACAGAACTCAGTACACAACGACCGGTCTTGTGGAAGCGCAGATACAGACACCGGCAAGAGATGGTAAAGAGAAGTGGTCAACTGGCTTTGAACAACCAAATGAGTTAATACGTGAGTCAGTACGTCAGTGAGTCAGTGATGAAAATTGCTTGAATGAAATAACTTTTAAGAACATATGAAGTTTTTTTTATTGTTTTGTCGTTCTTTTAAGAGCTTCCCTACCTTCTCCTGTAAAAAAAATAATCAAACATATATATATATATATATGTTATATATAGAGAGATGTTATATATATATACATATTATGCATATATACATATATATGATATGTATAATATGTATAATCGAATGCATGCATATATTGCTTGACTTTTAATTTATTCATTATTGTCCTAATCATTTTCTTTTTTCAAAAAAATATTATATTTGCTTACTTTTGTTTGTTTTTCAAAATATTCTTTTAAATATTATTATCATTACTGATTACTATTTTGTTACCTAATGAGTGAAAGACCAGTTCAGTTATGGAGACAAACTTAGTTTGTGATGAGACAAAAAATTCTATCCTTTTCCGGATTAAATACCAAATCTTATTCAACCATACACCACAGGTGTAGAATTAATTTACCCATATGTCAAGTACCGACAAAAGATAATAAAAGGAAATTGTTACAAGCACAAATAGGTAGTATCTGGAAATGGGATACAGCTGAGATACAGCAGATCTTTGTACATGGTAAGAAACGTCATTTGTAGACACTAATAAAATATATTGACTGTTGCAGTGAAATAATCACCTTGTCAAGAGCCAGCAGGTGAACAGATTCCGTACATGCTACAGGTAATTTCCGTTTCAATGTGAAAACAATTTGTACATATCTGGAAATATAAAAGTGAGTCTGTTTGTTTGTTTGTCTGTACTCAATTTATGAAAAGGACTACTGAACCTAGGAAGCTGAAAATTGAAGTGTGAGTCTATCTTTATACAAAGGAGGATCTAAAATATTAAAGGCTGACCTCAGATGTCATCATATTCTTGGGAGTTAGCATTTTTTATTTGAAGTTCTAACATTATCTTTCATAAGATTACCAAAGTTTGGAATACCTATTATTTCTATGCCACACCCCAAGTGTCAAGGTACTTGCAGCTCTTTGAACTGAAATTGTCTACCGTCACATTTCTAATAGAGCAATACCTAACAATTGTCTTGATAGGGCCTTCTTAGCCTACGAAATTGCACTTTTTTACCCGAGCAACGCCGGGTACTTCTGCTAGTAGGAAATAAAAGCAAATGGAACGGAGTGTTTTACGATAAAAGTGAGTCCCATTGATTCGGAAAGTCATCTGCGAAGCGTAGAACTTTTTTTATAGAAGAAGAAACGCTAACGCTGGAAGGATTCCTTATTTGCTAACATCTTACTGTAGCTTACCAACTTTAATTTAAATAAGGTCAACCAATAGCAGTGGAACAAAGGTAAATCCGCCTGGAGTGATTTTAATGACCATATTGGTGGACTTGTTTACCCTACCAATTATTTCTTTTCATATCTCTCATTCAAACGCCACTTGACTTATCTTCAGTCTTTCTTTTTATTGACCCAAATACTCAATTATACACTTTTTTCCGCTAACCTCAACCACATCGAATAGTCGAGGGTGTATTGTTATATTACTAGATTCCATATAAAAGAAAAGCGTTTGTTGAAGTTTAACAAATAATGCTTAAGTACAGTAGGTAAAAACCTGAAAGTCCTTGGATAGTATTAATCACAATGTTTTCTGTGCCAGTTTCCTTAATTTTCCCTAAAATGTCTAATCAGCAGAACAGCATTCTTTAATATCTGAAGCCAAAAAGACCTCAGATGTCTGAAAGGTTGGATCAATTTTCTCCTTAGTTAAAATGACTGACGCACAACATGTAAGCGAGGAACGGAAAGAGACCCTTTTATAAAGGGTCTCTTTCTGCAAGAGAACCAATCACGTAATAGTGTAGTGCAAGAAAAACGTAAAGTCACGAGTTAAAAGTAATAAGCAAGAAAGCACAGGTGTAGCTTTCTTACCGTACCAAACTCCAGATGCGCAGTTGCTTGCCAACTGGAGGAGTGTGACAAACGGCTCCACAGGAACTCGATCAGAATATGTCTGTTGACTGTTGACAGTGGTAAGGGTAGTCCTTTTCTCCTGGAGGTAGTCATCAACACATTAGTGCAACCTCTTCCGGGGTCTTCCTGTTGGTCCTGCAGCGTCTATTGTGTACATCATGGCCTCTCCTGACACATAATCAGTCTCCCTTCTCATCACGTCTTTGGGTCGATTTCCTGTGGGTTGGTCCTTTTATTTTTGCTTCTCTCTGATTATTTGGCACGATTTTTACATGCTCAGTGGCTTGCTGGGCCTTTCCTGGTTGCTACCAGAGCCTTCATAGCCAGCGAACCGTTGCCTACAATATACCACGGGAAGGTGAGGGTTGTCTTTTGTGTAACTAATGCGTTAAAAGGAATAGTGATTCTAAAGAGTGCACAAGGGAAAAGGCGCGAAGCCAGGCATAAACAGTGTCGAAAGATACGAGTTTATTTTATTGGAAATAGACTGTTGGAAAGGATGAAAAACCAAGAAGGGAAAACGTACTTAATAACTAAGGCTCTGGAAGGTTAAATGATTTGTAGTGCGATTTGTAGCAGTTCAGTTACACATAACATTTATGCTAAGTGGTTGAATGAATTAAAACGAGTTGAATATGTGAAGCCACACAATGAAAAAATATCTATGTACCAAAGAAAATCAGTAAAAGAAAATGTCAGGCGAAAATGACCAGGATTTCAGGGTAGCAGGTTAAAGAATTTTATAATTGAAGTCGGTGGGAAGGGAGTTAACCTCACATCTTTCCCTAAAAAAAACCTAACAAAATTAGCATCAAAAGAATGCACGTTTTGATCTGTAGGATCGAACGAATAGCTTTTTTAACACCTACGTCTACCTCTGTGGCAGTAGCCTGGGAACAACGTAGGGCATTGGATTCCAGATAAAATTTACAGTCGACGTACATTAAAGGAATCTTCCTGAGTATCACCGCTAGAGATCTTGAAGACATGGCATATTACTTAAAATTTATCACTGTCAAAGTCCCGCACTTGTTTAAGTTGAATCATCTCTAGTTCAAACAGGGAACATCTCGTACCGCAGCCTGGTGATCTATCAGCGGACCGCTACTCATTATCCAGGTTTCGTGTTACATTGGCATTCTTGGTTTTGAGTATCTACTGGAGTATTGTAGTCTTGATCTTCACTTTTCCGTGTAATCAGATTTTCAGTTATTATTATCATCATTATCGTTATTCTTTCTCTTCTTCTTCTTCTTCTTCTTCTTCTTCTTCAAGTTTGTCCTGTTTCCATTAAAGGGTCGCCTTGACTCTCCTCTTTCTCCATATTTCTCGGCCCAATTTATTCTCCCTTCTAGCCTTCATCAGTTCTTTCTTCAACGAGTCCACCCATCTCAATTTGGCCCTTCATCTTTATCTCCTTTCCAGTAGTGCCATATCCAATACCCTTGGTAAGCAATATCTCCTCTTCTACCCTTCTATTTCATCTCCTGGACATACCTGGTATTAATCCTGTGTGTCTCCATCCAATCCACAATCTCCTCTGCCCTTTTTCAGTTATGCCCCCTGCATTCATAGTGGCTGACCTCATTGATGACTTCGTCACCTTTTCTCTCCTCCCTTTTCTCCTCTAAGCTACCTTCGTTATTCATATCCGTTCTTAATACGGCAGCCGTAATCCATTTGTCGCAAGTATACGGTGATGTCCTTGCACATCACTTGTAGGGAGTGCTTAGCCAGGTCTGGGTTCTGATTCGACATATTCATAAAGTCAGAGTAACATTTTACTCCGGAATCGCTTCCTGCCGCAACCCCCCTCCTTTTAGCTACCTGGAACAAACTCGATCGCGGAAATGCAACAAATTGTGCTTAATGGAACAGCACATTTACTACGAAAAGCATTATAATTATAAAACTTCCTCTTTGTACAGTTTTACTGTACAATTATGTTCTTTTTTTCTTTAATTTTTTCTTTTTTTAAAAAAATTGGATATAAAAATATTTGTTATCTGAAGCCAGCCTTCCCATTTCCTGAGGTCTCTGGGTGAGACTTAGAGTGGGAGCCACAGAGAAAAGTAAAACCAAATGTTTTTTTAAAGCCATCTATTTTTATTCAAACCTTTCACCACAATTTCGCACCGTAACCTCTTGATTACAGACGGGCGAATTAAAAGAATTTTTGGTAAAGTTCAGTTATATGATAAACGATGACAAATTTTATGAGTATCATGAATTGTGTTGAGTTTCCTATTTGAGAATCATTTGTATATACTGATCATAATTTTTTTAAAAAGAAAAGCAAAAAAAAACATACTGACATAAGAGAAAAGTTGGTGAATGGATATTCCTTATTGTACTATCATTTTGATGCTCTTCTTACCTACCTTAGGCCCTCCGGTCCTATGCAGGACATTTGGGCACCAAGAAACCGCCATCAAGCTCGATCCTCGGCCAGTGCTTGAACATTTAGAAGGGACAGTCCTCTAGCCTTTAGATAATTTAACAGACTCACATCCGCGCAGGTTTGCCGCGCTTCCTTCTTCCAGCTACAGGTTTCCAGAATAAAGCGTGACTAGCCGGTCAGCTAGCTGGTAGCCGCAAAATATGTCCCGCCAATTTCCATCTCCTCTCTTCAACGATCTTGGGCAATTCTCTCTGTCCTGTTTGTCTTAAGATTTCTTCGTTCGTTATCCTACCTCGCCTTGTGATGCCTAAAACCCTTCTCAGATACCGTTGATAGAAGGATTTCAATTTTCTTTCCCGTTTCATGGGGCTTTTCCAAGTCATTTTGATGGTAGGTGCCCATAAAAACAACAAATAACAGCCAATGACACAAAAATGAATGTCCAGAGAATTTTTAAACACAGGTATGGTTACCACGTCATTGTACTGCCAAAATATTTTTTCTGGCTTTCTCACTTTACTTATTATGAAATTTCTATTGGAATTATTGTTGGTTTGGTTTTTTTAAATATGTTACAAACAATCAATTTTTCTCTACCCCTAGAGTATGTCCGTGTTGTTACATGAAAAGGGTACTATTTCACTTTATCTGAGTACTTTGTTTCGCTTTTCTTGAACAAGCTGTTACTATGACAGATCAGAATACTGTTCTTTATACGTCCTTACTAGGTGATGGGTACCTAATACTGTCCCCATGTGAGGGTCATTGCAGAGTCTACTCTGTTGTACTGAAATCGCTGTGCTAAACTAAACTAAATTAATGCTTCAGTAAGGCGTAGACATATTAGTCATGAAAATATATTATAATTAATATATAGAAATATGTATATAAATATGAATGTGAATGTATGTGCCTACAGCTTAAAAACAGGTTTATAACACAGTAACGTTTCCCCCCTCCATACAAATAGTAGCTTGTAGCATATAGAATTACTCTGGTGGTATTGCTTGCCCCATAGGCTGCTTCAAACATTCTGTGTTCGTCTACCTTGTTACGCACATTTTAATGCCAAACTTTTAGGACATTACCATGCTTGAAAGGGGAAATCTTTAAGGTGGAGTTTCGACTGCCTTCTAGTCAAGTTTCGTCAGCTAACTAAAAGTTTATACGTTTTTTTACTGTTCTGGCATCATTCACGCGGTAACCAAAGCAGATGGTTTCATATAACCACCGAGTTTGCGTTTTGAACATTTACTTGCCTTGGCATCCCTACATGACAAACAAAATGATCCTGTCTATGTTCATGATGAGCAGTAGAATAAGTTGCTGTGATGTACAGCGTTGATTAGCCTTAGGACGATGTAAAGTTCATGTTTCGTAAGCCTGTATCAGGAGAAGCATTGGGGATTAATTCTACATTAAAAATATTGCTTGAAGCTATCATGCAAATAGAACACTGGTTTTTGCAGCTGATTTAGTAGGTAGAATCTCGCTTAAATACCAAATGAGATTCCTACCTTCAGAAAGCATTTAGTAGTACCGATACTACCTACGTACTTAAAAAAGGTTACATCAAGAGTACCGTCTGTAAAGACTTTTAATATATCACCATTCCACTTGGTCCCCATTTTTAACATGTTGATGCAGACTCATCCTTTTCGTAACGTTTTTGTAGAATGTCGCATCACCTGCAAGCTTCTGGAGCACCACCTGATAAACTATTATCAGTATACTGAGCTTCACTAATAATTTGCACTTTCTTTAGGGACTTCTGAAAAAAGCCAAACATGATTTTTGCACCTTGAACCCTTTTCAAATTTTTTTTAAGAACAGAGGGTACCAGTACGCCAAGGTAAAAGGATGTTGGAGGAAAATTGACTCTAGATTAAAAATAATTTGAAAAAGTACTGGGAGTAATATAATGTATTTCAGAAATGTTTGAGTGATTTTTTTTTCTTTGTGTAATGGATATTTTATAAAAATCAGACAACCAACTTGGGTACATATTTAAGGGTAATTCAAAAGCCAAAATTAGGGTATTGTGGCAAGTAGTTGAGAACATGACAAGAAAGGAGTTGTGTTCGACTGACTTCTGCGACCTTGGGCTGAGTTGTCAACTGTAAACTGAAAAAGGAAGATAAGATTTTCCGACATCACTGTAATGCATGTTTAGCTGTAAAACTCAGTTCTATAAATTTTACTAAACAATTGCAAGCATGCTAGTCACTTTAGCTTACCAGATTATAGGTTGCATAGCATGCGGTGTTGTGGCTTACCTAAAATAGTATCACATATACAGACGGTAAAAAGCTTGAGGTTTTTTTATGGAAAGTGAATATTAATCACTTTACTTTATAACGTTTGCAAACTTGGTGCTTTGTTAAAGGATGTTCTTAACACCTGAGGCACCTATATTATTTTGGTAGAATGTATATTTTCTTTGTGACGTAAGTAGGAATACTGCCTGCGCTGTACATTTGCATATAGTTGCATCCCGGTTGAATCGAACAATCCGAGCTGCTTTACCTTTTTATCTAGATTGCTGAGATATTGACTGCCTAGTGCAATTTCACTGACGAGAGAGGAGCACTGGAAGAAAATAAATGATAAAGCTATTGTTCCGATTGTCTTTTGATCCAATGTAATACCATAATTGGAAAACAGAGTTTAATCTCACATCTTCTTTATCAATTTTGTTGGAAGAGAGAGGACGAGAATAGAAATCAACACCAACAGAACCTGCACTAAACATCACACCTAGCCAAAGCTTAAATGTTATGAATGTTTATTTTAATTTCTTCAGATCGTTCTTGAAGGTAGCTTTCTGGGCTCTTAGACGCCTCCCTCTTTTCCTCTTTCCAGCTGTAGGTTCTCAACACAATGCTTGGTGAACTAGTCGTCCAGCCAGAAGTGTTAGATGAGGTATAGTGAGGGTAATAAGAAAAGTTTAGGATTAAGTAATTTACGTGGAATGGTATAGAAGACATAGAAATTGATTCAAAGGTAGATAGTATTCTAATTAAATAAAAGACTTGAAGATTGTTAAAGTGCGGGATAAAGAGCATTGAGAGTTGGAGGTAAGCTTGTAATGTCAACTGTTTTGTATGGAAAATAGGATAGCTACCAGGTAAAATGCTCTTAATCCTATATATATATATATATATATATATATATATATATATATATTGCAAATGTAATACTTTTCAAATTATGAATTATGATTACACGTTACTGCTACTATTGATAAATAAGCAACCAAAATGAGGAACAAAATGAGCAGTTAAAATGAGCCTAGTAGATTTTCAATAGCATTTAAAGGCAAAAATTGTAGGGTAACTATCCAAATATTTCCAATCAAAATGATGCTTTTTATTTACCACCTCAACCCCTGAAGAAACATATGTTCCACATAGAATTTATTCTTTACTGCGTGTTTTAGCTTTCAACCAGCTGCTTGTATCTTAAAGAATAGAATCAGATATTAAAATCAGGTACTGGAAGGCAGACTTTCTTTTACGTTTGGGGCCGGGGAAAATAAAATATTTATGTGGCACGTTAGAATCAGTGCTCTCTTCCGGAAATAGAAGAACATGTTTGATGAAAGTGTTAAAATTCCTGTTTTTTGTTTTCCAATCAAGGGTCTTTCATTGACAGAACCCCAAGCAAACAGTGGGCCCATTTTTGTCTTTCACAGACTCCCATCTATGAAAGACCCGAAAGGAAGCATCAGATCAAAGAAGAGTGGAAGACAAAGCACTGAAGACAACAAAAAATGCAAGACATGCGGATCGCCCCTCCACGAGCCTTGGTGGGAAGGCCCTTCCTCTTGGGTTGGTCTTCAGCTATCTCGAGACCACCTATCCTGCATTTTTGGGCCCTATAGCCAAAGCTCCGACGAGGGAGAGACCAGGCTCTACACTTGATCTTAGCCAAAAGGCCGAGTCAAGACTTCCGTAAAGGTAAAACTAAAAATTAAAGAGTTTCTATTAAAACTGATCCTTGATTTTGAGCTACAGAAAAAGAAGCAAAGTCAGTTGCTGATATGCTCACTTATCTCCATGGCTGAGTGTGTTCCCGATATCACCATACGAAAGACCCTCCCAAAAAGACATAACCTTTTTTTCCCCCAACACTAAAGGACTAGGTAAAAAAACCAGTCCCTAGCTGAGGTAAGGTATCAAAACAAATCACAATTCAGATGATACTAAAATCTCTCAACTTAACGAGTGGTAAAATTCCAAAAACAGAATGATGGACATTCAGAATAATTTAAAACTGAAAATGCTTTTCCTGAAGCAGTTTTAGTTTTAATATCAGACGATACAGTCACCAGATTAGTGTTTATGTTCACGAGACATTTGTAATATTATCTCGTCTTAAGAGCCTGGCTGTGAAATTCTTAATAACCAATATTACGTTGGTTGGAGCGACAGACACCGTAGGACCAGATGTTGAGATGTATCGGATGTGCATCAAATAAAGAATGTTCTCCTGAGACATTTTTATCCTGTGGCAATGGTTTCTTTTGCAAGCCTTGTTTTGGATTTTTCTTTTATACCTATTTTTCTATTTTGCCAATTCGTTAGTACCCTTTTCAAAAAGAGTGACTGATTTCACTTAATGGCGGCTGAGAGGAAGAACGGGGTATTCAAATTTTTTTGTTTGCTGTGCGTACCAAAAATGTTGTGACCATGCCCTTCAGATAGGGTTAAAACAAAAGGACATGAAGGGAGTTGGTGCAGAAGAGGATGACACCCTGGATCTAACTTCCGATTGACTGCCGCTGCGACCCCACGCTGAAAGTTGCTTTAAGCTGCAAGAGGGAAGGAAGGAAAAAGGTGTTGTGGATACAGTGCACTTAATTTTTCCATTGTTATCTCCACCAATGAGGTTATGTTTTCGTCTGCGTTTGTCCGTTTGTCTGTCTGTTTTTGTGGAAAATATGTCTAAAAGTTACCAATGCATATAAATCAAATTTTGAGAACATTTTCATAGTACTACAAAAAAATTTTGGTGTTGATCAGGTATAGTTGGAAAACTGAAAAATGAAAGCAGCAAAACATTTAAAAATAGGGAATCTTGAAATAGAATCATTATTAAGTATTGTCATGAAATAAATTTATGATACAAAAGATCTTTGATGAAATGTTTAAATACGTTCCCTTCCAGCACACCCACCTCAACCCCATGACTCCACTTTAACTCTAATTGGCAAAAAAAGCGATTGGAATCCTCCAATATCGAAACACTGGCATATTAGGGAGGGAAATCTATGCGCAACTATCTATCTATCTATCTATCTATCTATCTATCTATCTATCTATCTATCTATCTATCCATCTATCTATCTATCTATTTATCTATCTATCTATCTATCTATTTGTCTATCCATCTACCCATCTATCCATCTATCCATCTATCTATCTATCTATCTATCTATCTATCTATCTACCTATCTATCCATCTATCTATCTATCTATCTATCTATCTATCTATCTATCTATCTATCTATCTATCTATCTATGTGTCAAAGCCATCGTCGTTGACGATCATGGTCCACCAAATGTCTCTGTCCTTTCTATGTTAGATGATTTTACTTCCTGACGAAGATTGACCTATTCTTCTCCTCGTGCCAACCATACAACCTTGTCGCTGTCTGCCATGAGCTCTCTTTCCCTTAATCTTTCCTGTGCTAACTAAATTTTCAAACTTTTCTTTTCTACATATGCACAACTAGCGCTTTCTTTTAAACTTATAGATAAACAAAAATAGCTCAGTTTAAGTTGTAGCACAGGAACAATTTATCATTGTTAAACAAAAACATTGTTATGTTTATCAAGGTGCTTGTTTTTTAAAACAACCTCTTACAAAGTAACCACAAGCTTATTTTTCTGGAAGCATTAACTTTTAGTAGAAAGAAACCAGAAGTGAAAGCAAGCCTCAGGCACAGCAGTATCAGTGAGCTTGAAAATAGAATAACTTCTTATTCCTACGAGTTTATATTTCAAAGAGCTTTTGAATGAAAATACCCAAGCTGTTAGCACAAAACAAGTATTTAAGCTCAGACGGTGCCCTTCACAGAAACGTGGATTTGCCAGTGAGGCTTTTCTTGGCCGGATGCCCTTCGATGCCAACCAATGGCTTTTTCTTTTGTGAAGTTCCGAAGTCGCCCGGGGAATCGAGCCCGGAATTCGTGGTTACTGTGCAGTTGCACTGACCATTACGCCAAGGTTCCTCTTAAATACAGCAAATATTTAGGCGGCTGGCGTTTGACGAGAGAGTGAAAAAAATATGTCAAGGGTTTTACTAGGCTTTACTAGATATTATTAACTTAACAAAACGATCTGGCTTCGGGAAATCACTCTTAATACAAAATAAAAGAGCCCTTGGAAAATTTACACTAAGTAGAGCAAGGCTAGAGAAAAAATTACAAGTAAAAACAAGTAATTATAATACAAGAAGCATAAGCCAATTGTTCATATCACCAGGTCACATCCTAAGATTACTGATGCTGATCGCTAGGTTAAAAGAAGGAAAAAAATAGTTTAGTGCTATAAGATGAGGACCTTTTAAATTCCATATAATTAATCATAGAAAAGAATAAACCGGAAAGAAGGAAGTTCAGGCGTTCGCCACTTCGTGATGGACACAACTTCCTTCTTATCCATCTACATACAACGTATTATTATAATTTGGTTATAACAATAAATTATAGCATCACATTGTAAAAAAATGATGTATTCATGTAATTTATTGTTTGTGTAGAAGACATCCCGTAAAAAAAAGACCTTTTTGGTTGACATTATCCTGATATTTAACCTGTCTCTCGAATCCATTTCTTACTCAATTAGGACTCAGAATGAAAATCCAAAAAGAGATATAAATATTTATGTCTATATTGTAAATTCTTGGACTTGGCTGTTATATATACTCATATACCTTCTGTTGCTTTGTACCAAAGTAATTCCTTACATCACTGTTTATCTTTATTTTAACATCTTAACAGATGCGTGACCATCCCCAAGAATGAATGAAAAATAGGTGCACAGAACCAAGGCATCTGTCTAAAGAGGAATGTTTTTTACAATCTGAACTGATTCCTGTACACATTTAAGAACATAATTTTTACTTCCTCTTGGCAATGCATGAAATTGAAACTTGTGATTGCTTGGGGTTCTGTTAGTCGTAGATGTAAAATGGTTAAGTTTGAGGTACAGACGTTTCATGAAAAGATAAATATGTAATAAGGTAAACCAACATCACCGTAACAACCCAAAGTTTCTTATACAAAAGGAACCCATAAATCTGAAAACAGTACAGTTTAAGTACAGAGATCCCAGGAAACAAGCTCGAGATTCGAACTCAATCAAACCAATGTATTAATAATTCAGCTAATAAGCTGGTACAAAACGAACCTATGAATCTGAAAACAGTACAGTCGCTTAAGTACACAGATTACCAGGAAACAAGTTCGAGATTCGAACTTCTGTCACGTCCTTGGAAGTACTGTGGCTAAGAGGGAAGAAATTAGTAAATGAAAAGATTAATAAGTACAAAAGTAGTCCTTTGCACTAAAGTGGAATCAAAGTCTTTCTTAGGATGAAAAAGCTTTCAAAAAATAATTTTCCTTCTCGGAAAAACTGACTCAAAATTGCTTTCAGGGTCCCTTCAATTAACAGAAGAAAGTGTTGGTTGGTTAAAAAACCTTATCAAACACCTATGAGTACTACATGAAATTGATATTAAACAGTTTCAAAATTTTAAGAAAAGAGACCACTGGAAAACAACTGATCAAACTATTTAAAAAAAAGTGCCAAAATAGTCTTCTAAACCAATGGAAATAATTGTAACTTACAGGTAGCAGTTCCTATTCGCGGTAGAGCTAGGTTTTAGACAGAGTTGTTGGTTTGAGAAAAAAAATGAGGGTGTTGAAGCATTTACAGCTAAGCTCTTTTGGTCGGCATAAAGTAGGCTTAAAAAGCCATTTTCCCCTGAAGAAATAGTTCTCTTTTACCTGTCCCGTTGCCTTCCGCTGGAGAATAAAGGTTATGTGGCTTGTCTTAATCTTTTTTTAAAGGTATACTCAACGGAAGTCTTCCGTCAAGCCTTTCTCCCTTGTGCCAGCCCAACTTGTTCTATCTCGTGTGACTCATTTTTCCCAATATCTTCATCCTCTTGACTCGTTGACACTAGTAGCAATAAATATTTCTATGATTGCATTACCGTATTTACCATTTTTCTTAAAAGTTAGGCATAGACCCAATTTTTCAACCTTTTTTATTCAGGGTTCTTCAAGATGCAGATTGCGTTTCTTGTTCAGTTTCCCCAAGGAAAAATAAAACTAGCTAAAAATGAGTTTAAGAATGATCGAAAAATACCGTGTGAAAAGGGTAATAAGCTGTACTATTTCAATTTTAAGTTATGAAAATTCTGAGCCTTATCTGAATGCTTATAAAACATGTATCATGGCAATCAGTAATAAAGTAGAAAGCCGATGGGCTACATTAATCCAAGTTCAATATTGTGAATTTGGAAAAAACTCCACCAAAATCTTGCATTTATTAGTTACTACTGACGTAATGAAGATACCGAATGCTGAACAATGGCATTTGATACTGTCGTAATAACTTGATAGATAACGTGATTGTAACTAGCACAAGAATTGGCTTCTAATTTTCAGATTAACAGGGGTTTTCCAAAGTTACGTTATGAGAAGCCGGTTCGATTCCCCGAGCGGGCGACCTTGGAAATTCAAAAGAAAAAGCCATTGGTTGGCGTCAGGAAGGGGATCCGGCCAAGAAATTCCCCACTTTCAAAGCCAAGGCCCTGTGAAGGGCACCGTCTGAGCCCCAGTTACTGGGGGAACATGACGTTAAAACAACAACAACAACAACCAAAGTTACGTTAGTTTCAGCCTCTAAGATTTTAATTAAAAGACGGAGTAACTAGTTCAGTTAGATTGTCTGTGGGTTATGACTTAATATTTAATTATATCTGTGGGTCTTTGGGTTAGGACTGGATATTTAAAGATAAACTCCTTTTTTATTTTATCTGATATCCACACCCGACACGTATTCAAGGAAATTTTTATATAAACGGTAGTTTATATATAATTAAAGTATTATTTTACGAATATTGTATCACGATTACGCAAGCATATTTTCATTTGACAGTCACTACAACCTGCAATTTTTCCTCCTGAAACTGTTAATAGTCACATGGTTTTTTCACCTTATGACATTAATTTTATTTTGGCGGCAAAAACCAAAGTCTGGGAAAGAAAATGACTTAAACTATCCAAAGGTCAAAGGTGCTGGAGAGTGCAAAAGGTGACCCGCAATGAGAACACGAACGAAAATGTCTGTTAAATAATCAAGCATTGGCTTTTACAAAAAAGACCTCCAACATTTATAATAAATTGAAAAAAAAGCAGGATTAGATGTCGAAAAATAGCTCCAACATGAAACTTTTTAATCTGTGAAGTAATTCTTAAACATGATCAACTTGCTGAGATAATTTGCCAAAGTCCACTCCATTAAATAATTTGGATTGCTGGGATGAAGCACAGAGGTTTAAATATAAATCAGGATTGGATATTGATAAATAGCTCCAACAAGAAGCTTTTTAATCTATGAACTAATTCTTAAACATGATGAACTTGCCGAGATAATTTGCCAAAGTTCACTCCATTAAATAATTTGGATTGTTGGGATGAAGCACAGAGGTTTGAATATCATCATTAGTATATTTGAGTTAATTGTGGTTTTGTGTGACTGGCGTGTTTATTTGACAGAGGTGACAGAAAGTAACACGTAATTTCTTACACGTAGGGATTTTGTTATTTCTACATTATACGTGTGACCCCTGTGTTGAAGTATGTAAAAAAAATTAGCCGCGGGCTGAGTTAAATATTGTCAAAACCAGAAGGGTCTGTCAGGAATCTAAAAAACTACAGAACGCACAGTAAGTATCCATTTGTATCTTTACATGCGGATTTTCAAACGTGAATTCTTGCATAATTTTTCATTATTTATTAAAATTGCGGTAATAAAATATTACTCCCGGTGTAATAGAAAATAAGTACTACCCGGAAAAAAGTATTCCCGGAGTACTTTTTTCCGAGGAAATAAATACTCCCCAGTATTTTTTCCTAGGAAATAGATACCCCCTATGGGAAATTTGTACTCCACTGCAATTTTAATCAGGGGAGTATGTTTTTCCTAGGAAAAAATGTATATCCTGAAAAAGAAGACTCTACACTGCACTCATTTCAATGTTTTCGAAATTTTCGAATGTTTTTGAAATTTGTGTGACACAATCGGAGTACCTTATTTCAGCAGTACCTGTTTCCTGGGCAATTAATATCCCAGGAAGCACTTTTTTCCCGAGGGGGTGCTTATTTCCTAGGGTAGAGGTACTCCCGGGAGTACTTTTTTCCTAGGAAATATGTACTGGGGAGTACTTTTTTCCTGTAACACCGGCATTATCACCCATACGAATGAGTATTGATAGAACTTTAACAATATATTAAATACTCATCTTCTTATTCAAAGGTGAGGTCCAATTTTCACATTTAAGAGCTTAAATGTCAACAAGCAGGAAATATGTGTTGGAGATTTTANAATGGAAATTCGAATGTTTTCAATATGTGTGTTTTGACCTCGTGGGTGTGACAATTCATTTTTTTCATCATGTTATGTCATCATAGTTACCAGTTCACAATCGGAGTACCTTATTTCAGCAGTACCTATTTCCTGGGCAATTAATATCCCAGGAAGCACTTTTTTCCCGAGGGGGTGCTTATTTCCTAGGGTAGAGGTACTCCCGGGAGTACTTTTTTCCTAGGAAATATGTACTGGGGAGTACTTTTTTCCTGTGACACCGGCATTATCACGAATGAGTATTGATAGAACTTTAACAATATATTAAATACTCATCTTCTTATTCAAAGGTGAGGTCCAATTTTCACATTTAAGAGCTTAAATGTCAACAAGCAGGAAATATGTGTTGGAGATTTTACTTTTAATCCGAAGTAGTATCAATGTAAGTTTTTTGGTCATACATGTAGACTGAATGGCATTGAAAAAGAAATATTATGTGGGAAAGTGGAAGGAAAAATAGCAAAAGGCCGACAAAAAATTAAATACATAGGCAGTCTCAATACATCTGTCACAAACAATAACATGGGCAATGTCGATTTTAGAAGAAGAGGGAGTATCAATGTACAAGTGTTTTTCATTTTTCTCGAACGCTACTTACTCAAATTCTTCCTTGCGATCACCAGTAATAAAATCATTGTTTTTACTTCATAATTGATGATCAAGGTAGACGAATTGTTTCACATATCCTAAAGGTTAGCTATATATTGTAAAATGTAGAGTCAGATTAATTTTTTTTCTTTGACACACTTAGTACTAGAAACGTTAAGAAACAGATCAGTACCTTGAAAATTCTGAACTTTATGGACTCAGAGGAAGCCATAGATATAAGAGCTTTATCATATCATGAGTCATAAGCTTTTTCCGAGTTACGTTTCAAGAGATACTTATCCCATCTTAGGGCTCATGATGACAAGCCTGATGGTGGGAGAAGTATATCTTGAAACGTAGCTCGGAAAAAGCTTACGACTCATGACATGATAAAGCTTTTATATCTATAGATCCATACCTGCTTCATGTCTAGTTATCTAGCCAGAATATAACGTATTTATACAGATTTAACTGAAGAGGAGGTTGCTAACAATCTAGTTTACTGGCAACCAACTGGACGGCAACCAGTTAGAGGAAGAAGAAAGTGGACATATGTGGATAATCTGCTACAGGATACTGGAAAAGCAACAGTTGAAGAATTGAGAAAGGCAATGAAAAACAAAACCAAGTGGTGAGCTGGTGTCAGTGATATGGTGCGTCCTGAAAGACGCCTGAGGTGAGGAGGTGAGGAGGTGAGGAGGTGAGGAGGTGAAGAGGTGAGGAGGTGAGGAGGTGAAGAGGTGAGGAGGTGGAGAGGTGAAGAGGTGAGGAGGTAACTGAAGTTATTTACTGTGGTTTTATCGCCAGCATAACTAAGATCTGAGTAAAGATAACCTCCAACAGAAAAACTAGAAATATATTCTACTGTTTTTAGGATTAAAGATGCTATCAAAACACAGGAAAGCAGTACAGAACATTTGTCACTTTGCTTTATACGTATTAAAATATTAAGGTGTCCAGAGATGCCTTAATCTGTTTTTATTGAACTTGTGGATTTATTTTATACCTGCTTAAAATTATTTTTTTATTTTTTTAGGCTTGTGCTTTTTCATGCAGTTTCCAAAGCCATGAGAATTAAACACTGTCTAGCTCCTTGGTAAAATAAATCCTAGAATGCCGAATTCAATAAATTTGTAATAACTTACTTTAAAAAATACATCGTTAAATAATACTTCTACCAGGTTCATATTCCCTTTGAATTGCAGAATAGAAAGTACACTGATCCTTTTTGACATACGAAGCAATTATATTGATGAACAGCTTATTGCTGGTAATTCGTTGGTACAATTGCCACAAACCAGTCAGCTGTTGTTGTGAGTAAAATGACTACAAGGGCTTCTTTTAAAATACCTCTGGATATGAACCAAGTAAGCAGAAAAGTGATTAAAAAGTTCTAAAGAGGCAAAATTAAACTCCACTCGTCACGAGACATTCAGAGCAGAAATTATTGTAAGGTCTTACCAGTTTTCAAATGTTGTTGTCCTGGGCGTTCTAATTATCATAACAATAAGCTTTTAAGTAAGCATCATCTGTGTATAAAAAATGTCATGAATAATGTAAGCTTTTGTATTTCTGAGCAGTAGTTCCATGTCATCATAAATCAGCAGAATTTAATAAGGCAAGTAGTCACTAAGGGATATTTCTAGCTACTATCGAGGGTTCGGTGTACCTTCATGCTCACAGAATACTAATTGTTATTGCCGTTCTAATTGTCATTGTCATTGTCATTGTCATTGTCATTGTCATTGTCATTGTCATTGTCATTGTCATTGTCATTGTCATTGTCATTGTCATTGCAATCACCATTGCCACTGTCGTTCTAATTGTCATTGTCGTTCTAATTGTCATTGTCATTCTCATTGCTATTGTTATTTCTATTTCAATTGCCATTGCCATGGCAATAGCAACTGTCAATGTGATTGTCACTGTCATTGTTCAACTTCGTAGTCAATCAGCATGATTTTAAGANAAATTGTTATTGTCATTTTAATTGTCATTGTCATTGTCATTGTCATTGTCATTGTCATTGTCATTGTCATTGTCATTGTCATTGTCATTGTCATTGTCATTGTCATTGTCATTGTCATTGTCATTGTCATTGTCATTGTCATTGTCATTGTCATTGTCATTGTCATTGTCATTGTCATTGTCATTGTCATTGTCATTGTCATTGTCATTGTCATTGTCATTGTCATTGCAATCACCATTGCCACTGTCGTTCTAATTGTCATTGTCGTTCTAATTGTCATTGTCATTCTCATTGCTATTGTTATTTCTATTTCAATTGCCATTGCCATGGCAATAGCAACTGTCAATGTGATTGTCACTGTCATTGTTCAACTTCGTAGTCAATCAGCATGATTTTAAGATATCAGTGGTGACTAAGTGAAATGCTATATTTTGCAGTTTTAAGGTACAATCGTACTTTCTAAAAAATTCTTTGTAAATATCATTTAGGTTTAAATAAGCGCACAAAATATTCTAAATCTCACTTTCGCTCCTGAGCAATACTTAATATTTATATTATTATATATATTATTATATTTAGATATTTAGTGATCCAACTTTTTGCCTAAAGAGCATTTAATAAACTTTACTCCAAGTTAAAAGTCCGATTTTCCAAGTAGGAAGAAGTTTAAAGATTATTTTGTTGCCTATAATTATTGCCTAGATTTCAAAATACCTGAATTTTAGGAATACTAGTTCCCATTTAAGAATAGGTGGATTCAGATCATGACATGCATCATCAATAGACGTTTCATGTAAGTCATCAACGTATAGCTCGCCAAAAAAATAAGTTGTCTCTTGAGAATGTTATTTGTTAATACATTCCTATCATGATAACCTGAGAACAGCATAATTGCTGCTTATGCGGTGGTAGACTCCTAAGAGAGTCAACGTACTGCTCAATTTGTTAAATTATTCAGTCTTTGTTTTCAATTTCAAGGGATTGTTAAGTATTGTGGTGATCTATATCAATCTCCGTTCACTTTTTGTTTGTATTTTTAAAACATCGCTTGGAGCAACCTTTTAATACGATAACTTTAATGAAAAAGTACTTGAGTGCTTATTATTCAACTTGAGTTACCATATTATTATTACTATTATCATTATCATTACTACTACTACTACTACTACTACTACTACTATTACTACTACTGCTACTACTACTATCACTACTACTACTACTACTACTACTACTACTACAACAACAACAACTACTACTATTACTACTACTACTACTATTACTACTATTACTACTACTACTGCTACTACAACAACAACTACTACTACTATAACTACTATTACTACTACTACTACTACTACTACTATTACTACTATTACTACTACTACTGCTACTACAACAACAACTACTACTACTATAACTACTATTACTACTACTACTACTATTACTACTATTACTACTACTACTGCTACTACAACAACAACAACTACTACTATAACTACTATTACTACTACTACTATTACTACTACTACTATTACTACTACTAAAATGACTACCATATCTTTCCTTTATGCTGAGATACCTGGTTTCTTTTCACCTTGTATCATTAGTGGTGACTGTTTCCTCCCCTATTTGCTTCGCGGCACCAGTGACATGCAACTTTTCGTAAAGAAGTTGACTGCAGATTTTAAAATAAACTTGGGAGCTAATGCTAAATGAACAGGAATAAATATTACTTACTCATCTCGAACAATTTTAAACAAAAGAAATATCTCAGTTTTATCTAATAGCATTAGCAAGAAATCTGAGATAAGGCAGGGAAAGGCGTTCTTTAAAGAATGTGCAATAAAAGAGGTCAAGTATGAAGAGGAGCCAAAGAAGCAGATTTAATTCACAATGCCATTTTCTTGACTATATACTTACTTACTTCAGCCTGGAGGTTGTAAGTCAAACCTCCCGACCACATNAAATGAACAGGAATAAATATTACTTACTCATCTCGAACAATTTTAAACAAAAGAAATATCTCAGTTTTATCTAATAGCATTAGCAAGAAATCTGAGATAAGGCAGGGAAAGGCGTTCTTTAAAGAATGTGCAATAAAAGAGGTCAAGTATGAAGAGGAGCCAAAGAAGCAGATTTAATTCACAATGCCATTTTCTTGACTATATACTTACTTACTTCAGCCTGGAGGTTGTAAGTCAAACCTCCCGACCACATCTCTTCTCCATCCTCTTCTATCCAGGGCTATATACTGTTGAAAAAACATATGAAAGTAAAATATAAACCTCGAGAAAAAATATCCTACTCGTATGTCAGAGTTTTACTACATCCGTCACTAAAGCATCTTCCTGGAGCATGGGTTCAAACAATAAAAAGTTTATAAATCTTTAATGAACTTACTATTCCAAAGCGTCAATGCTATAATATATTAATAATATAATACATTTTTAGGTGTTTCACCCTGAGCAAGGCTCTCAAGCCACTTTATCGGAGAAGGTTAATTTTCTAATTTTTAATTTTTCCCTTTGAACTATTGAATCCTTTTAATTTCTTCCCACTTTTCCCACTTCGAAAACATGTAAAGACTCAGTAGTATGCCATTTAAAGCTGATGAACAAATTCGAGAGCCAAAAAAAGATTTGGAGGAGAGCCAGGGGAAGGCAAAGAATAAGGATGTTAGACTGAATGTGCAGGGCAATGGGTGTCAACAGTACCATTGGACTCAGAGAACAAGCAATAGACCGAAACCTATGGAGAAGACTAACCATGATTTCATCTACGGCATGAACAAGCCACGACACACAAGAAGAAAAAGAACAAATTCCGGGCAGTGCTTCCAGGGACGTGGCAAGGTTCGAACCACGAAACTGTTGCTCTGTTATCTGTTGATTTAAACTTTTCGGCCACTACTGCACCGGATTAACATTTCATGAAACGCCATGATAATCTTTCAAATGCATTACTAAGATGAATATACCTTAAAAGGTAAATAACCAAAAAAATGTTGGTAGAAAGACTGCAACATTACACGTTTTGGTTCATAGCAACACAAAGTTACTTTACAAAAAAAATTATATGTCTATTTGAAGCTCCTACCATTATAATTGCGGATAAGACAGGCTACCTTAATGAGTTTACTTTGCAAGATCACTCTTCGGGACACTGCAAATTGATGAGAGAAGAATTTATTTTCAATATTTACCTTTCTCTTCCTATTTTTCTTTGGGTGATTAAAGAATGTCAGCGAAATTGATGATGCCATTAAAATGAAAACACTGCCACGTTTGGCTAAATGTGATTACTGATGTTTAATTAAATCTTCAAATACTGAATAAAGAACAATACTTTAATAGGTTAGGTTTGCTTTACACTGTTCTGGCTCAATCAATTAAAATATACTTCGGAGTTGCTACCTTCTGAGGTCAGTTGCTCGAATGGACTATCATTTAAAACCGCAGGAAATTTGAAAAACAAAACGGAAGAAACTGAAGATAGCCTATGTAATCTTGATCCACATGAAGTTTCTACTTTTACAGGAAGTCTGATATTGAAATCACGTTCTGTGGATAATACTTTTAGTTCAGATTGAACGTTTCCTCAGGAGAAATAACGTAAACGAATGAATGTTAGATGTGTTGCAAGTTAATAATAGAGTCACATTAATTTTCAGCTTGATGTCTAATTAACGAAACATTGCTTGCCTTTTAAAGGTATTGTCATGGGAAGTGTTCAAATTAGTTTTACTCGTTGATATCAGCTCAGTTGGTTGCATCTCGTGTGACTTGCTGCAATTATTGTCCTCATCGATACCGTAATCGCTTGAATAAGCGCCCCTCTCAAATAAGCGCCCCCTTTGTTTTTAGGAGACGGCGCTTATTCGCATTTTCGGAATTCACGGAGAAAATCGATTAAAAAATCTATACCTTGCATGGAGGGAAAGGAACACTTGGAAAAGAAAGAATAACANGAGTCACATTAATTTTCAGCTTGATGTCTAATTAACGAAACATTGCTTGCCTTTTAAAGGTATTGTCATGGGAAGTGTTCAAATTAGTTTTACTCGTTGATATCAGCTCAGTTGGTTGCATCTCGTGTGACTTGCTGCAATTATTGTTCTCATCGATACCGTAATCGCTTGAATAAGCGCCCCTCTCAAATAAGCGCCCCCTTTGTTTTTAGGAGACGGCGCTTATTCGCATTTTCGGAATTCACGGAGAAAATCGATTAAAAAATCTATACCTTGCATGGAGGGAAAGGAACACTTGGAAAAGAAAGAATAACACTTTTTCTTTAACAATTTTTATTCTTTCTTGTTTTTCTTATCAGGTAACTTCTTCAATTCACCGTCCACTACCGTAATCGTTTGAATAAGTGCCCCTCTCAAATAAGAGCCCCTCTCGAATAAACGCCCCCACCCTAAAAAGCATAATAATTAAATAAGTGCTCGGGCGCTTATTTGAACGATTACGGTATGTAGTTATTGGCCGTCTTTGTAAGTCTTTGTATAAAGGCATTTTTTCTTGAACTGCTAGATTAAGTAAGTCTTTGGCTTCTCAGCTCCATCCTCAATCGTATGGCTATGAAATTCTAGGATCATCTCTTATTACTTGACCCAAGCCTTTTTTCTGTCCTTTTTTCCACAGTTCTAACACTTAGTGGTTTTAAGGTTCTCAATTATTTACAAATGTATGAATATTTTTAAAATGTGCTAAAAAGTGCAAAAGAGTACCTTACTATCAGCACGGCTATCAAACATTACATTTCTGTTTTACTGCAGTAGTTGTTTATTGCTTTTAAACCCAAGTTAATAATGCGCGTAGCTCACTTTGGAAACCTCATGTGAGTGTAGTATTATAAGGATACAATACATTACTGATTTAGTCTGTGAGCTTTCAGAGCTTGTGTTATCAGAATGTATTCAGAACACTAACTATACTAACTCTATGAGATCAAGAATCTATTTCTCTTGAACATCATTACTATTACAAAACCACTCTGTCAAGATAGTTGCTTTACGAGAACTAGAAAACAGTTTTTACGTTTTTCAATCTTGTTAATAAAGGTAGATGTTGTAACCTTTTTATTAGTGTCAACAGCAGATGGCAACATAGACACTGGCGCATTAGGACTTTCGATAGTGAAAAAATGTATATATATATATATATATATATATGTGTGTGTGTGTGTGTGTGAAAGATGATATTTTTTTCTGGATTTTTCTGTCAGTTTACATACGTTTCATATTTAGTCTTTTCTTCTTTTTCCGATTCTTATCCTGCTTCATTTTGAGCTGTTTCTCTGTTCATAATCTGCTTCATTTCCTTTGAAGTGAATCTCCAAGGCAATAAAGAAAACATTAAGTGACGGGGATTATTGTGAAGTTTCAAGAGATATTTTTGGAAAAAAATATAAATTCTTTAAGGTCACTGTAAAAGCCCTTTTTCTTATCCAACCTATCATACAGCAGAATAGGTGTAGAATTTCATTCATAATTATCTACTTGTCTTTAAGAACTTAACTTCCAAACAGCTGAACCCCATCCGTTATTATCCTTGATTTTTTCATATCTTTTGTACCTTCTCATGGTAGTGGTGTAGTCCATACTCTACACTTCACGAGAGTGTCTTCCCTGTCATTTGTTTCATGCGAATGTTTCGAATACACAAAACAACGGTTAACTAAAGTAAACAGGTAGAAATCGCCCCCAAATTTGATTAGATGTTCACGTGTATTTTTGTACTGGTTCGTAAGGTAAATTGTCTTTATGAATGCAGTAGATCACATTCAGGGGATAAAACAAAACGAAACAAAACTCCAGACCCCCTCCCCCTCTTTGTTTATATTTCTAACATCAGGGCTGCCTATCAGTTCCTACTATATTAATTGCCAATTATTGTAGCTCTGAAATTAATTATTATTTTGAGAATAACATTTTTGGTGTTTAGTCTTGACAAACGCTATGATTTCATATTTCCTTTTTCATTTGCGTGACTGGATAGAAAGTCTGTATCACTATTATTGGCAATGGGTTGTTTTGCAGCCCAATGGCAAAAATTGGTCTATTAAAAAGATTGTATCGAGCCTTTTTTTCTCCACATTCATATGTAAAACAAGTCTAACACCTGCTTTTATTGTGAACTACTTACTTTCTGACCACTGTTTTCCCCTAGATCTTTTATGTGACCTTGAATTCTTTTTAATTCTATGTAAAGTTTGCTTGTTTCCTACAGCGTTGAAATCTTTTGAACCACTCTAGTAACACTCCACATTTTAGTCAGGGGATACTTTATAAAAAATAGGACTATTGGATGTAAAGCTTCCCTATTTTTGATTTCAAATTTCCACTGTCGCAACTTCTGTGAACATGCAGGCTATTCATCATCTTGATTTTCAGTGGCATGATTGGAGACAATCTACTGTTACAGTATCATACACACATAATTTCAATTTATTTTTTTCCTGCTCAGCTGTTAAAATTATGTAAAACACTTCCACTAGTGTTTCCCTCCGTGACCCCATTACATGGTCTGACAATAGCTCATCCGCTAGCGTTGTCATTAAATACACTGGTCTGTTGTTTTCACTATCATAGCTAAGAAGCGTACAGCTAATCTTCTTTTCAAAACACTATTATTCCCTAGTGTTAGGGTGGGTGGCTACTCTATTTGTCTCTTTGTAGTCTCCATTTGATTCTTTCATTTGTCACTTTTGTACCTTATTAGGTGTCTCGTTTGATATCTTTGTCCTAATCCCTGGCTACCATAAACCTAACTGAGGTTATCAGCCTTTTCCCCCACATCTCCATTAAAATCGCCTCCAAAAAGTAAATGCTCATTGTTTGGGATTTCCTGTACCATCCTTTAAAATTTCTCAAATATTGCCTCTTTTCCTTATCCTGACAACCGACTTGTGATTTACATGGCGATATGACATGCAGGGGACCCTCTTCTAGCACTACTTTGATTTTAATAAAACTGTCACTAAACCATTTTAATTTTAACACCTTCTTCTTCTCATGTAGGATAATTCTGACCCGAGTCCTTTTATTCTTATTTCCATATTAGTACTGTTTATGACCATTTCTGATTTTCTTTACCTTTTAACCTTTCAATTTTCTTTCTTGAGCACACGTGACATCAATCGTTTAAAGTCTCATGCACTCGGATATTTCCATTCCTGTTTCAGTCATCCTCTCAATATTTCATGTGTCCAATCGGATCAATCTCATTCTTTTTCCCACTCGCTTCTGCAGCCATGAATGTGATCTCTGTGGTAACCCATGTCCATTTCTCGCTTCAATCAGGGACAACTGATGAGCATTCGCTTGTGGCAGCCGTCCGAGTCTCATTGGTGCTATTGTCATTAATAGAATCCATGGAAGTGAGTAATGTGACGCAGATGTTTTGACCGCATGTCCTTGCTGTCGTCAACCTCACTTGTCTGGTGTCGGCAATCTAGCTTTTTCCTGTTCTAACAATTATGCGCATGGCGGCACAGGTGTCATTTGACCTATGATTGAGGGATTGGAATGAGTGCCCTTCTCCAAGATGAGCAGTCTTTCAAGGCTGAAGAGCGCCATCTGCCAATGAGTAACTGGTTTCGGCACAAGAGGACCGCCTTTCCCCCTTTCCTTTGTCGGTGAAAACACTCTCATAACGTGAACATCGAAGATTAACAGGCTATCAGATACTGTGCTTTACGCAAGCCATAAAAGCATTCCATAAAAACTGAAAGCTCATCCTCTGTCCAACTTTCGGCTTGATAACTCTGAAAGCAAGAAGCTTACGAATAGTAAAATTTACCAAATGGTAGTCTACAATTCTGTGTACCTCTGTACTTCTTCTTCAAATATTAACTTGTTCTGCTACTCTAAATCAAGTACAATAGCCAACAAAATTTATTTGTTTTTCTTGCTTGAGGTTTGTTTGTGGTTTATTTTTCGCTGTTGGTGTGAACAATGCGATCCAGTTTTGAAACTCAAATTTTAACCTAATAAAGAATTAGACTCTGAAATAGGTTTTAGTTGATCGCCAAACCACCATAAGTAAAAGATGACAAAAGTCGCTAACAAGTGCCCAGGGTTTTGAAAACAGCAAGGACAATATGAAATTACCCGGATCTTGGTGGTTTCTCGTTATTCCCCAAGGAAAGGATCTGCATAGATCTGCAAAGAAGCAAGTTATATCTGTACTTAAAATCTACGCCACATCATTCGTGACGAAAACGAGATACAGATTATCAGTGACCACTAATGTAGATCTGGTTTTGGTTAGCATTGCACATCGGATAAACTTAGAAATACTTCATGTAAGGTTAATAACCAAAATTACAACCAAATAAAAGTCTACATCAATGTACGATAAGCCTATACTACACATATAGGAGTCATTAGAAAACTAATGTAGTTTCAAGTTATTTTAGGTGTCTTAGAGAACAACACTGACGTGACTTACAGAAACGAAGTTATAAAAATTTAGCTCTGTATATAATTTTAAAACACTTTTTGGCTCTGTCTTTTCTTTTGTAATTAGTTTTGTGCTAATTTTTTTTGGCATGCGTAGTCTGAGAAAGTGGGTGTGGTGTAAGCATAATATTTCCATTTTGCTACTAAGTTGACCTCAATTTTTTTTTCTACATGAGAAGTTATTTTGGGGGGCTCGAGCTTTTCTGCTTTACTGTAACACGATACAGTTTATAACAACTTCGGCGCTGTCAAACTGATGCTCTCTTTTCTTTATGTAGGAACTTTGCTGTGTTCCTTAGAAAATCAGAGAAAAAGAGCTGTGTTGAAAAGGTGTATTTAACCTCCTTTGAAATTACACTTTGAGATCATGAGAAGCCCTTTACTATACATCAAATATGGAAGTCCAGTTTTGAGAATTGACTAAAGAGGAATAAAAAGGGAGGGAAAAGTTCGCTATTTGGCATTTAAAAGGTGTAAAAAGAGCCTAAAAATCATGCTGGAAAATGCTACTTTTAACTAACTAAGATCCAAGGACCTAATAAGGAAAATTGGTAGAAACTAATATGTACAAGTCTTGGTTTAGCAATTCGTCAAGTGTCTTATACTGACTACTTAACCATCCTAGTGTTTATGGTACACCGTTTACCTTAAGATGAAGACGAGGAAAAATGATAAGTAAGTGGTTATGATAAACTATGTTCTGAATGGGATTCTGAAAAATTAGATTTTATTCGACTAAACTCGGGGACTTAGAGGGTTGGCTTTGTTAGAGAATTCATCGGACATATCAGCGTCAAGATTAAAACGGAAGAACTTGCTGCAGCTTGTCCCAAAAGTAGCGAGGGTTTTGGGACCGGAAGAAAGGCTTTTCCACAAAACGCTCACCGTCACATGTCCGAGTTGCTAACTGTGTTGGGTTTGACATGGTATCACTGAAGCAAATGGCAGTTATTTGGGGGAAGTTGAAACAGATGTATGTCCCACAAGTAACACTTAAAATTCGTCTTTCTGTCTTCTGTTCGATGAACACAACAGAAATGTTTTGAGCTGCTTGAATTTTTTTATTAAACTGAATCGTATTCATGGATCTTAAGATTGTAACCCTTTTGCTTAGACAACAAGGAGCATACACAAAATTACTATGCGTTTTGTGCCTATAGAATAGCAGAACTAAGGAATAGCAGAACCATATTCAGAATATTTGGCAAGAGAAAGCAATATCAAGCTTCTGAAAAAGGACTATTTTGAAGTATAAAGTTTTACATTTTTTCTTTTTCTACAATCTTCTGCTAATTCGTTAAAAATTAGACAATGCAATAATAAATGGACAAAAATGTATTTCCTTTCCTCCACAGAAACGTAATTTAGTAAAACATGTTTTTAAAACTCGAAGCACAGAAGGTAACTGCTAAAATTATATTTCCAGAGAAATTCCAACTCAGTTGCGAAACGGCCAGTATGTTTGACAGCAAAGAAATGATAAGACATACACGTTCGCATGGTTTGTGAAAGATACTTGGCAGAAGAAAGAGTTTTTATCACCTGCATTATGACTTAAGAATAACAAAAATTTATGTTTATAGATAGATAGCCACTCAATGAACTGTAAGAAAACCTAAGTGACAACAGCAATTCTCAAGGGAGAATTTTAAACAAGGTATGAAGAGATACGAAAGAGCGATACTATGGAAAGTAAGATGATAAAGCGAAGCTCGACGATGGCTGGTTTATTAGAAGTTACTGTGAAGAAACGAGGTGGTAAAGATCACATACTGCAAATTTATTTGATAATGAAAAAGGTTGTCGCCAACCAACGTGAATAAACTGATATCTGATAGACTGAAATTCCATACACATTAGAAAGCTTAGCTCAAATGGGAATGGGCTGAAAAAAACAACACATTTCCACATTGACATTGCATAGAACATGAAAAATACACTTTTTAAAACACCATACCCAATTAGAATTGATATTTTTAATTTATGTGTCTTACTATCTTCCAACAGGTAAAATTCCAGCAAATGCTTTGCATTAGTTCTAAAATCAATCTATTCAAATCAACTTTCAATAATAGTTGGAATTAAAATAATGGCCTTGGGTGTATTTTAAGGTACACATTCTATTTTTATCGGGTCCTGGCTATTAAAAGTGTCACTTAGCATTTTCAGTCATATACAAGAGGTGACCTGTCTAAAATCCCTTGTCGCAACTAGAATGTAAAATACACATAATTGCTTTGCGTTCTCTCTAACCATACATTAAACTCCTCTTTCTTGTTGCCCTCTGATCTACCAAAAAATGGAGGTCTTTTTGACCTTGACAACAATAATCAAATTTAGCGGGACCTTACACTGACATTTGTCCTCTTGATACACATAGTAATCTTTATACAAATACTAGCATTCTCATTTTCGGCTATTAAACTATGATTAAATTTCATTGATATTACACCAAGCTACCGGATCAAGTTCTCGTATTACACAATAATCTTTTTGTTGATGAGGTCCAGTGTAAAGGGTAGGTTTACAAATATCTGTTGGAATCCGACTTAATAGAAAACCAATGCTCTAAGGATGTGGTGTATTGAATTCAAACAATATCTGCTTTTTAAATGTGTAACAGAAGAGTTGGATTATGATTTTATTTCAATAACAGAATACCTTCGAAAGCCAGTGGTGCCGGCATTAGGTTTACAAATATGGGTTTTTAAGCCCCTGCCTTTATTTCAGTGCATCCTTAATTCGATTTAAAAAGCTCATAACCCTTAACAATGAACAGACCCAGAGGGAGAAAGGAGGGAAGAGAGAGAGAGAGAGAAAGGAGGGAAGAGAGAGAGAGAGAGAGAGAGAGAAAGAGAAAGAGAGAAAGAGAGAGAGAGAGAGTGAAGAGTAAAGAGCGAAAGGGAAGGGGAGGGGAAGGAAGGAGGAGGGAGAGAAAGGCTGTCAACAGTCACAATAGGTGGAATAACATGTGATCAACTGATGAACGTGATAAATTATGCTCGTCTGAGTCCCCTCATCGACATTTTGTATCGCATGTTTTTCCATTACCTTGTCCGAGCTAGCATGTATCAAACGCAGTAAAGACAATGATTATTCATACACCTGTTATGATACTTTAACCTTCATATTCCAGAGGTACGCATACTTTACTTTAGCAATACATTTTCGACTTCTGCAGATGTATCGTTGGAAACTAATTTCAAAATGTGAGAAGTAGTCAATTATGGTTTTGCTTTCGAAATTTGAAATATTTGATATTTATACATTTTTAACTGCAACAATTCGCAGAAAGAGAAAACCTTCATTTTCATCATTGCCGTCATTGTTGACATTTATCATGCAAGCTATAAACAATAACAATAAGAATTGTTAAATTTTTTTATCAGTTGTCTGGAGTGCATGGTAGAGCGTGACTCTTAATGTCAGAGTCCTGGGATCGAGCCCAGGGTAAGGCGTTCTTTTCTCTCAAGTTCTTTATTGACACATTCAAGCAAATAAAAATATGGTCAAATTTTTCCAGGCCGCAGGTCTAATAAACAAATCTTCTCTTGTTATTTATTGCATGCTAGAAAATAGGGGTAAAAGTCTGTAGATATGGGAGCTCCTCCCTAAATTAGAAAAGTTGGTCAGTTCTGATGTCTAATTGGCAGCATCATATTCATGCAATGAACATGTTTGGCTAGGGGTTACCTACAGTTCATCCCATTCAAATGACAAAAGTATTTTAGATTGACTATTGAGGTTTGTTTTCATTCAGTAAGCACATCACGTTTTTATTAAAAAGTCAAGCAATTGTAAGTACTTTGGGGAAAGAGAAGGACAGGACGTGACCATTTTTACCGCCAGGTTAATTTCTAATTTTAATACAATTGTCGTGTTTTACTTTACGTATTGTATTCTACATCTGTGTACACTATATCACGTTTTGGAGAGGAAAGCAGGCAGGTATCTGTACATATATAAGCTACCTAGCTAATAACCATTTCATGAGTTTTGGTTTGGACCTTTGGTTGGTCATAAGACTTGCGAAGATTCAAGAGGTTCCTTGGTACTTCATTTCAATTTCTTTACTTGTCATTATTATCTATATTGGCGTAATTTGTATCTATAGTTGCATATATTTATATCTATATTTGCACACAAGTGTCATTGTCGTTGGGGTGCGAAGGATGAATGATCTTGTTTACGCGATACAGTCATACAAAAACAGTAATATTTTACAGATACAGTTATATTTTATCCGTTCTCTTTCATATAGCTTGTGTTTTTGTTTTTGTTTCATAAAGAAGTTTTAATGTTTATTAATCTTGGTATAATTCAGTTGATATAATTATGTAGATCATCATATCTAATTGAGAAGAATTGATGAATAAATCGATCCATGAATCGGTTAACTGATGGATTGATTGACTAATTAGACGTAAGACTGTAGCGACGAAATGAGTAGTGCTATCACATACAAGGAGTACACGTAGTTTTTTACAATGTCTTGCTTTTTTTTACTTAGCGTTATCGAGGTTGCCTTGTTCTTTTGTTTTATATCTTTGTTCGTAAAACGCATATTTCTTTTTATTGATTTTGACTCTGAAAATGATTCGAGAAGGTATAGTTAGCTCTTGTTCGCATCTGAGTTTTGAAAACCTTCCTTACACAAAACTGAAGTAAATAAAGTCTTTTGCTTTGACGAAATATAGCAAAACTGCAAAAATTATGAAATAGAGCTCAAAATGTTTACAGTACACTGTTTAGCATCAGTACGTTGGATAGGTAATTGCTTAAAGTGAGTTTAAACAGAAGTTGTGTTAATACTGGTTAATACAGTCTCTGAATAGGAAATGAGTAGAAATACAAATGTAGGTTCATGGGGATTGGTAAACTTTTGTGAATTATATGTTTTTTATAATCACTAGTTTGGAACTAGTTTATTAAAAGCTTATATTCCCAATTTTTGTGGGTTATTGCTATAGCTTCTTGTATCCTTATTTTTTATTTCATTCATTGCTAGTCATAACAAATACCCTAGGGTGCGTGGTGCTTAGTGCTTGGTGCCTGGTGTTTGATGATTGGTGCTTGGTGCATGGTGCTTTATGCTTGATGCTTGATGCTTGGTTCTTGGTGCTTGGTGCATGGTGCTTTATGCTTGATGCTTGATGCTTGGTTCTTGGTGCTTGGTGCTTGGTGCTTGGTGCTTGGTGCATGGTACTTGCTGCTTGGAGTCTTAAAAGCGGCGGCTCTTTGCCTTTTGTAATTCATTTCATTACTAGCATCTGGAGGCAGCGTTGAACTTTGCTGCAAGTATATAAAAAATAATGAAAGTGCATTGAAAATGACCTTATATTGAAATTACTTCTGGAGAGAATAAACTTCTGCCTGGAGAATTGATATTTGAAGTAGTTATATATTGTCTTTGGCATTATTATGCATTTATTCACAGAAAAACTGCCTTTGTCTCAATTAGGAATACGAATAGCTCGTATAAATGCGTATACAAATGGTCACCTCTAGTTTTTTTAGGTTTCAAGGACCCTGGTAAAAATTTTTCCATTGTCTCACAAAGATGATTTCTGGATGCATTCAAACGATGTTGTTATTTTTATTTTGCTTAGGAATTACTANTGCTTGGTGCTTGGTGCTTGGTGCTTGGTGCTTGGTGCTTGGTGCTTGGTGCTTGGTGCTTGGTGCTTGGTGCTTGGTGCTTGGTGCTTGGTGCTTGGTGCATGGTACTTGCTGCTTGGAGTCTTAAAAGCGGCGGCTCTTTGCCTTTTGTAATTCATTTCATTACTAGCATCTGGAGGCAGCGTTGAACTTTGCTGCAAGTATATAAAAAATAATGAAAGTGCATTGAAAATGACCTTATATTGAAATTACTTCTGGAGAGAATAAACTTCTGCCTGGAGAATTGATATTTGAAGTAGTTATATATTGTCTTTGGCATTATTATGCATTTATTCACAGAAAAACTGCCTTTGTCTCAATTAGGAATACGAATAGCTCGTATAAATGCGTATACAAATGGTCACCTCTAGTTTTTTTAGGTTTCAAGGACCCTGGTTAAAATTTTTCCATTGTCTCACAAAGATGATTTCTGGATGCATTCAAACGATGTTGTTATTTTTATTTTGCTTAGGAATTACTACAGGCTTTTGATTACAACACGTAAGACTTTAATAACTAGTAGGCAGCTTTAGTTTTCAGAGTCCATATCAACCTGTTTTACCTTCTCAACTCTTGGCATTTGTTAGTTTTCTCTTGCCTCTTATTTGTTACATTTACTTTACTGTCTCCTTTAAAGTTTTATTCACTGCAACTATGTTTCTCTTACCTAGCTTGTTATTTCTTTTTTAGTTGTAATCTAAAAGTCACAAAACTATTAAATAGTCGTTTTCAACAACACTTTCAAGCTGATGGTGTCATTACCATTTAGGTCAAAGGACAGTAAAGGTAGTGGATCCCAGTGGAGTGATCTGGCTAGAAAGTCATAGCAAAACGTCACTACACTACTGCATACCTTTGTTGAAGTATTTCATTTGTGTTTGTTATTGTTCTTGTCTATCTATTTCGTACTCAACTTTCTTTTCTTTTTCACTGTTAGAAGACAGCTTGGTACCCAAGCAGCGACACAATGTGGATGGCCATGGAATTTAAGCTATTATTTTGTTCAGTTTTGATTTCAAAAGCTCCTCTTCTTTTCCTCTCAGCTGCTCCAAAATGCACGTGTCGTCACAGACAATTTCTCTTCTCTACAGGACCAAATTCATCGTGTACGCTTGCTCCACATTTATAGTCGGCAGAGCCTCCTTCGCACAATTGTATTATCTTCTCTTTGGTCTCCCTCTCGGTTTCGTCCCGGGTACTCTTGTTTCAAATGCTTTACGTCCGTCATACTCTTCGCCCCTCCTTTGAACATACCCGAACCACCTCAACCAAACCTCGTGCAACTTCCCAGCTATATATCCAACTCCCAAAAGGTCCCTATCGAAAACCCAATTGGTTTAAAATGTTCTTTTCTGCCTTTTAAAAACCGATTACGTAGTGTCGAGCTAGCGTCTAGAATGCTTGTTCTTCTTTTTTCATTCCTATTATGAGTTCATCCCAAGGACAGGTGAAACCTCGAAGCCTAAAAACCTTTCCTCCTGATAAAAGTAGCTAGGAACACCTATCAATTCCAATCCATTTTTAATATTTTCACTTACACGACTTAAATTATGAAACCATTGAATCTCATTTCGTCTAAAATGTTAGAAGTCATACTTGAAAACAGAATATTTTTCAATGCTTATAAGCCAGGAGCGATTTTTTACGGTAAAAATTTATATTTTCGCTGGTAAATAATGTTGAGCTGCCCCAAATCTTAAAATTTGGTTTATTTTTGAACTCTAATTATTGAGGTGTCTTAACCCTTACAAACACTGGTGTTTCTTGTGTTTAACAGTTTGCACTTCATGTAAAAAGCTAAAATAGGTATTTGGGTCTAGAGGATTGTCAAAAAACCTCAGCTTATTCAAAGAAAATACGGCACTCCCCCCTTTTTTTTAGAAAAAAGGGTCAGAGCTACTTTTAAAATGTTGTTATGATAAATAACACATCTTGGGCGACCCACAGGTAGCAGCCAAGGGCCAAGAGGTTTCTTTCACCTTACATCTCTAATACTTTTGAAGTATCCTGACTGTTCCCAACAAGGCTGTTTATTGTACCACCCCAATACCTACTACAATCTTTAGTTTTTCCATCCATCCCACTGATACCTTTGCTTACGCATTCCATAGCACCTATTACCACTGGTACAACTACTGCTTTTCTCAACGACCAGAGCCTTATTAATTCCCTCTTTAGGTTTTGGTATTTTCAACTTTTTCATTTTCTTTGTTATGCACCATATTATCTCTTGGAACCGCAATATCAACGATTATGCACGACTTCGTCTTTTTCTCTACCAATACCAAATCAGGTACCCTGGCCTCCATTACCTTGTCGCACTGGATATTCATGTCCCACAATAGTTTCACTATATTGTTTTCTACTGCTCCCTCTGGGCAATGTTCGTACAAATTTTCTTTCCTGTCAAGTCCATGCTTTTCCCACAACTTCCAGTGAATTAGCTTGGCAATATTGTCATGCTTTCTTTTGTACTCTCGCTGGGCTAGTTTTTTACACTCGCATATAAGATGTTGTACGGTCTCCCCTTTTCCACCGCACGTCCTACACAGTGGACTTTCACTAGTTTTGTGGATCTTGTACTTAACATAGTTTGTCAGTAACGCTTGTTCTTGGGCAGCGAATATTAGTGCCTCTGTTTGCACTTTAAGATCACTTTGCACAGCCCTTTTCCAAGATAATCTTTTATCTATTTCATCATTCATCTCACGGTCGAACTGTCCATACATTCTTTTATCGTGCCATTTCATTTTGGCTTTGTTTTAATTACTCCCTTTAAATTCTTTCTTCCCCATTAAGTTTCCAATCTCAATGATACCAATTTTCTTTACACGTTTTAGAAGCTCTTCTTCTGAATCCTGCACATACAATCCCAAAGTGTTCCCCTCAACTCCCACACAATTTTCAATGCTAATCAAGCCTCTTCCACAATCTCTTCGTTTCACATACAGTCGATTAACATCATTTTTTGGGTGAAAAGCACCGTACGTAGTCAAAGTCTTTTTCTGTGTTCTGTCGATTTTTTTCAATTCTTCTATTTTACACTCAATAATTCCGCCTCCATATCTCAGGAGCGCAACGGCGCATTGGTTGATTGCTTTTATATTGTTCTTGCCATTACGTTTTGATTTAAGAACTAGTCTTAACCTTCTCTAAATATTCAGCAATCACTCGTTTCCTATTCTTTTATCTCACCCAGTTCAAGGATACCAAGATAAGTATACCCCTTTGCCTCTACTTTTTTCATTGCTTCTTGATTCGGCAGATGAATTCCTTCAAACCTCATCATTTTCCCTATCTTCACAACAATCACTGCACCCTTCTCACCCAATTCCATACCAATGTCCTCACTAAATAGATACACTGTTTGCACCAGGCTATCTATTCGGTTTTCGTTCTTCCAAAAGAGTTTTAGGTTATCCAAATAAAGGAAATGGTTTAGTTTGTATATAATCTGACCCCATTCGAAGGATGCCTTTACCTTTCGTAAGAATAGGAAGTGTGGGATCACACACAAGACAAAAATCAACTGAGAAAGGCTATCTATTAGGAATATGCCTCTCTTGACTTCCACCTCATATAGATCGGATCCATTGGAAATCAAGAGAAGTTTCCATCTTCATGCATAATTCAATAAAACAATAAAATGTTTTCAGCAATACCACATATCTCAAGACACTCTAAGATCCAGCTATGGGGAACAACATCGTCGGCTTTCCTATAATCAATCCACGCCATAAGCTACATTTGTCTTTCTTTTCTTACAATCTTTAAGTATCGCCTTATCAATCAACAGTTGGTCTTTATTCCCTCTGCTTTTTCTCTTGCACCCTTTTTGATCCTCTGGGAGTAAGTCCTCACTTTTTAAAAAGCAGTACATCTCCTTTGATATTATACCCGTCATTAACTTCAACAGGGTTGTTAAACAAGTAATTGGTCTAAAATTATAAACTGCCTTTCCCTTGGCTGCATCCTTTTGACAACAACAAAGGGGATACCACTAGTACCTCTGCCTTCAATCATAATCTCCTGTAGTTGAACGAAGATCAGTTGTGCTTCCTCGTCCAATTTTTCAACATTCGGAATCGGATTTCCAATATCCTCGTATGCTTCACTCAAGATATGATCAGTTCCCTCTTCAGGTCCACTTTCAACATTTTCTCATTGTTCCACCTCAGCTTCTACAACAGCCTTATTCTCCTCGCTGTTATCTGCATCAATCATCCTCCGAATACTTTCAAATTCCAACTTCGATAGCCATCCATTTTCCCTTAATAGCTCTAGCTTTGTCACACATTCGTTATTCAGTAACATCAAAAATCCAACCTTCTCTCCAATCATACATCAATCTTTGGCGGTATCCTCGAATTGGATTACCGTCCATATCAAAAGGTTTGCTCCTAAAACACTTTCTATCACAACTTTGTTCACACAAGTGCCGAGCAAGGGACCTTCACATGACGTTCCAGCCCCATTCACGCCGTTGTTTTTAACTATTTGTTTTATCATTCCATTCAAGAAAGGTTGTGTTTTAAGGTGCACAATCACCGCTGTTTTTATCGTGACACCATCACTAGAGGGGTTGCAAGCCAAAGTTAAAGAGTTCCCCCCTACCCTTGAGGCAGACTAGCCCCCGCCGGACGCAAACCTGGTATTTCTTGGCCTCGGGGAAAGCTAACAGGTTCTACACCTTGCTCAAGGGTGACCAGGAGGTAGTTGTGGCAAAGAATAACCTCATTCTCCTACGTCGAAACTCCCGGATGAAGTTTAATGTCATTACCCAGGAAATACTATTATTACTATTATTACTATTATTACTATTATTACTATTATTACTATTATTACTATTATTACTATTATTACTATTATTACTATTATTACTATTATTACTATTATTACTATTATTACTATTATTACTATTATTACTATTATTACTATTATTACTATTATTACTATTATTACTATTATTACTATTATTACTATTATTACTATTATTACTATTATTACTATTATTACTATTATTACTATTATTACTATTATTACTATTATTTTTATTATTATTATTATTATTATTATTATTATTCAAATGTCTCACAGCATTGATGTTTTTTGCCGGTTAATTGCTGGACAGCAGGACAAGTCCCTTGGCTTTAGGTATCCAGCACATTTCTAATAATCTTTGCAGTTCCTAATAGGCAAGCTTTTTGTAAAAGTTATATGCTACATTATATTTCTATCTTCTTCAACCACCTTTCAAAACTGTTTCCAATTGTATCCAGAGCTCCTATAATTAATGGAACAATTGTAACCTCTTTTACATTTCACATCCTCTTGATCTCTTTCTTTAAGTCTTGATATACCTCAATCTATTCGTTTTCTTTCCTGGCAATTCTTCTATCAAAGGGGCAAGCTATGTCAACAAGCAAGCATGATGATGATGATGATTATTATTATTACTATTATTATTTTTTTATTCTTATTATTTTCATATATATCATTTCAGACCCCTAAAAAGGGGGTTTAAAATGACGTAAGCCTATTGCTTGGAACCAGGATTTTACGATATGCCTGCATGTCATTGTTCGTTCTTTCGTAGAATGTTGAGTTTAAGGCTTTCCAAAGCTATTTTTGATATCAAAGTCAACCAAGACCAGGAATGGAAACCGGTTACAACCTTGCCTGTGCAAGACAGATATTAAATTCCTCGTTTTTACCAGTACAGTTTATGACAGTCAAGGGCGATATAAAGAGCTTTTACATTAGCAGTGTAGCTTTCAAAACACTGCAGTGCTTAACCATCGTTCAGCCCAAATGTCTGTATGCATTTTAAAGAGAATTGTAGTGAACTATAAAGTCTTCAGTCTCTTAATACTTCTGCACTTTTTCGAATTCTCAAAATAACATTTATTTACTACAATACCAATCTGCCCTGTTGCTACCATATTTCGTTATGAAGTTTCTTTTAATTTCATTTTGTTTTAAATACTGCATTTATAAAAACGTATTTTGTAACGAATAGAAAGGTATTACAGTAAACTAGAATTTGCGATCTTCCGACTTACCATGGCTTAGCAGATTCATAGTGACTCTTTGCTTCATTAACATGATACACTTTTTCACACCCACTTTTTAAATAAACGGTTAGTGGTACATAACTTAGATATCGCTATTAAAATAGCGTTCATTTTGGTCAATAGCTATTTCGCTTACACTAGACTGGACCAAGAGAGCAAAAAGATGTAAGCCTGTGTTTTTTATTTAATACTGATAACTTAGAGATGAACGAGAAAGCCAGCCAATTTTTAGTGTGATAAGTTGGGAAAGACGATCACATTTAGTGACTGGCTGTCCAAAACAAAAAAAAAAAGCTCTGTTAACTAGTGATGAAAATTAAATACGAATTGGGTATAATATTCCTATATGAAATGTAAACCTGGGTCGCCCAATAATCAGTTCAAAAGGCTGAGCTAGGTTTACCATTCATGAATGTTTCTTTGATACTCACATTTTACTGAAAAAATCATCTAATTTAGCTGTTAGTTCATGGATTTAACTTTAATTAAGCAATTTATGTGATATAGATATGGTGATTACTTGCAGAATCAGTACCAATGGTAAATAATCCCAGTTGAATTCAATGTCTGATTCTGGTTTGTAAAGCACCCCAATCCTGAGAATACTTAGCCCATCCTTTGTCCTATTGAGGAGCCGTGGCTTAATGGTTAGTGCAACGGCACCGTAACCAAGAATTCCAGGTTCGATTCCCCGAGCGGGCGACTTTCGGTAATTGGTAATTGGTTGGTGTCAGGCAGGGCATCCGGCCAGGAAAATCCTTACTGCCAAATCCTAGTCCCATTTGAAGGGCATTGTCTGAGCTTCAGGAAAAAAAATGACGTTAAAACAACAACAACAACAAATCCTTTGTTCTATTGGTCCGCAGTGAAAAGAGACCCCAAATATTTTTAATTCGATCTTCCGAACAATGCCCGTAAAAAAAAAATATCCTCAAAAGGCAAATGAAATCCAAATAAATTTTTGAAAGACCAATTTAATAAAATTATTAGCTCAAGCATGTACATTTTAGCAATCCCCCGTAATCCCTCGCTTTTTTGTTGGAATTGCTAACATAATTTTGTACCATTATTTTTAGGTGAGCCCTCGTTAAGCGTCAACGACATTTTGGCGCTACCTTGACATACAAATCGTGATGATTAAAAAAACGCATTAACGTTTCAGATAAAGCAAGGGAAAACAATCTATTATTCATTATCTTTAGTTTGACTAAAAACAGAGTTGGAGTTGATAAGATAAATTCAAAGTAGTTCGTGTTTTATACTAAAATTCACTTTTCAGTTTTTTTTGGCGAAGATCAAGTGTAAGTCTCTGGCTCCATTTTGGTTCGGAGCATAAATCTGGTGTCATCATCTGCATGCTTGAAACTTGATTCTCATCCAAACAACAACAAGAAGTACCCCTTCAGATGGATTGGATGGGTTAAGAAAAATTATTCATATGTCATGCTGTCCACAGTGTGTACTTTCTGCCCATTTTTATTTGTTCTGTCTTCTCTGTTCGGGTCCTTGAAATTCGGTGAAAGGCAAAAATGGCTCAAATTTAGCAGGAGTGCTATCTACGAAAACACATGTAAGAAAAAATTGTACACTGTTTGATTCTCAAATATATGAGTTAGGTTTCCAGCAACTGGATGTGGGCAAGAGAGAAAGCTACCGCAGTGTTACGGAGTGTACGGTGACATCCCTTGTCGTGTTTCTTTAAAAGGATTGCTCCCGCGCCTCAAGCACGGTACGTCACATCACTCACAGAAACGCTATACACGTTTTTTTTTTTATAAGAACAATTTTATATGAGCCTGAAATTTGGCCCAAAAATAAGAACATACTAAGAACAAGCTGAGGCTCAGCTTGCAATACAAAAAGATTTTAAGAACAAACTCAGGCTCACCAGATTTGATTTAATAAGAACAAATATTTTTTGTTAGATGAAAACAAAGTGTAAAACACCGTATAAGACTAGCCTGTACCAGACCGCCGCACCGGCACGGAAATTTTGATTTCCCCCGTACGTTGGTCTGTTACGGTTAGAACGATTTTATGATCCACGCAGTCCTAGAAAACTAGGACTGCGCTATGACTTTTTGAGACGGAGAGTTTTCAGTGTTGCTTGGTTACCGTCGTAATTATCCACGTGATAGAAAAATAAAATTTTCAAATAAGCATTTCTAGGGTAAAAAAATTACATATATACCATTAGAACAATGAGCCTGGAAGTTGAAATTTTGTTCTTATACAAGATATTTCTTAAGAACAAAATAAGAACAAATAAGGCTGAAAATCGATAAAAAAATAAGAACAGCGAGGCTCAAGTCGGATTTTACTGGTTCTTATAAAAACAAAAGCGTGTATTTGTAAAATGATTGTTTAATTATATAAACTTTTTTGACTGCAGTTCACGTCATTGGAAAAAAACCCGTATGAAAAACAGTCTCTGGTAAATTGCGAAGAAATGAATATCCCTGGAAATCCTAAACGTTTCAATGTTCTAGTTGGGCAGGGCTATCAATACATAAAAGTCAACAGAGATATTATTTGTAAGCTATACTTCAAATTTACTTCAAAGTTCAAGCTTGATTAAAATATCCTTCTTTCACCAACCAAATCAGTAGTTGCGCTGTGTTACATAATCTTTCATTTCGTCTTTCAGGTCAGTACCTGTGGACTTAACAAAATAAAGCTGCATTTCCGTCAAATTCTAATCAAACAGTACGTATGTTTGCAAGTGCACTTATCCTGGTAAACAAGGCACGTGCATAAAAAAACTGAAATGAAATGAAGAAACGTTAAAAATAAGTGAAATGTAACTTAAACACGGCTGTTGTTGCCAGTGACCTTACAGAGCTGTGGTCTGTACAAAGACGTCGCTTTAACTTGCATAATATTCTTTTCAGTTATTAAAGTAAGAGTCTTACGTTCCAAAGCAGTTTCGCATGTGAGAGGCTTTTACTAATGGTTATACAAATAATGGAAAAAAACCCCTTAATTTTCAACCCTTCCGTTTCCTTTGTTGGGTAACCACTAACGAAAAGAATAAAAGCATACAAAAAGTTCATTTTTCGTGGAATTGTTCTTGGGAAAGAAATGTAATGAGAACAAGAAAATCTGAGGTGTTTTCCTGTGTTATATTACATCACGAGCCGTTCGTGCAAAGCTGTAAATTTGAATTTAAACGCCATGTAAAATGTTATGTCAGTTGCAGGGGCCATTTGGGCGAATGTCCTTCCAATTTAAATACCCAAAAAGGGGTATATAAGGTATTTAGTTTTTCTTTGGTATTCACTTGCTGACGATACAAATACATTACAGTAAAAACTATAATTTTTGTTATGGAGTGAACAACAAATTCATACTTTTTTTTAACGTCATTTTCCCCAGTAATTGAGGCTCAGAAGACACTTTGTTTTGCCAGTGAGAAATACTTTGGCCGGATGCCCTTCCTGACGCCAACCAATGGCTTTTTCTTTTGTAAAGTTCCAAATTCTCCTCGCCCGCTGGGAGAATCGAACCCGGAATTCTTTGGGTACTGTGCAACTGCACTAACCATTAAGCCACGCCTCCTCTTCAGCTTCTCTTCAACTCCTCTTTAGCTATATTGTTCTATGGAAATACGAAAAGGCAAGGTATTTTAGCCAATAAACGTTTAGCTCTTTTGTGCTAGTAAAGTAATAAATTGTGACATTGCATCATGAAAGTATCCATACAGTAGAATGACCATTGCCCCTTAAGATCTTAGTAACACTAAGACGTTTTAGAGATGATTTTTAAATGTGGCTTTGAACTGCCTTTCGATCAATCTTTTTTTTTCAATAGCTGTTAAAAGTGGATCGAAAGTTACAACTTTCACCAGTCAATATTTCAGAAAATATGGACCTTACAACTGAAAATTTGAGATAATCAATGTTTGAAATGTTAAGAAAACCAACCTTGTAATATGTAATCTTAAATGAACAACGATTACATACTTTGTAAATAAAAATTTCTTATCGTTTTCTAAGCCTTATAATTTTAGGCCGGTTCCTTGAAGACAATCCATCAACATTTATCACTAGAAGCAATGCGAGGAATGAAAGGACCTGTAAAACTATCTTCAGTTGGCGAAATGTAAGTGACAGAGGGCAAAATTTGAGACTGTAAGCAAGTTGCAAAACGCAATATTACAACATTACTCAGATAAAAAGAATTTAAATCGATCACTGTAAGCTTGCTGAGAGAGGAACCGTGGCTTAATGATTAGTCCAGTTGCATCGTAACCAAGAGGTTCTTGGTTCAATTCCCCTAGCGGGCAAAAAGAATTTGAAACTTTACAAAAGAAAAAGCCATTGGTTGGCGTCACAAAGGGCATCCGGCGAAGAAATTCCTTACTGCCAAAACAAAGCCCCTCCGAAGGGCACAATCCGAACCTTGAGTAAGTGGTGGAAAATGACGTTTTAACAAAAAAACAACCTGTAGGCTTGCTGAGAAATACCATTACCATAATTATTCGATTTACCGCACCTTACTCGAATAAGCACACCCTTTGGAATCCAAAAAAGTGAATAAGCGCACTCCCTCCATTAACCGCACCCTCTTTGGCAGATTTCCTTTTCAACAACCGCACCCTTTTTTCAAAGTAAAAAATTGAAGGTCAGGAAAAAAAGCACCAAAAACATATATTTCAGTGAGTATATTCTATTATGTTTTTAACATCATGTGCATAAATCACAATGTTCATATGTTTACAGAAATTTTTGTGTTTGTCAATTTCACTTTTGAACTTGATTAATGTCGACGTTGATATTTTAGACATTTAGTGCCTTGTAAGTTTACTTCATTTTATGGTGTCTTGCGTGCTTTCTGCCCCACTTTTTCTTGATCTGTTGCTTCCTTTCGTGTCTTTCATAGATAGGTATCTGTGAAAGACAAAAATAGGTCCACTGTATACCAGGGATACCATTAATGAAAGACCCAGTGAGGAAAAATACAACGATATTATGTTCGTTTTATTAATTACTAGATTTGACACAAGGTTTTTGCCCTTGGTCAAGTATTCTTAGATTGGGTAAAGTTGCAAGCTTGTTCGGCACATCTCTGCGAGGAACAAGGCCTAAAAGTTGTCAATTATTGTGTATCTTAAAATTCTTTACACAATCTATGATCAAAAGGCAGTAAATTATAACTGTCTACGACCATCTATTCCCTGTTGCCAAGAACCGATTTTGAATTGAACAAAACTACCCTTTTGTTTCAGGACAAAAATTTGCTTCGAGCGACAATGACCCGTTTTCAACAGGTAATGATTCAACGTCTGAATATGAAGAGAGCTTTGCCTGTGAAAAGGAACACCTTGACCTAAATTTTGAAAGGAATCGTCCAGTGCGACAAAAAAGAAGTTCTAGACGCGTTACTCTGGGAAGAAATTCATCTTTGCCAACTTAACTTTTTCATTTAGAAGAAATGAAATGTAGGTAGCCCCGTCGTATTTTGTTGAGCTATGGGAAACGTATTCTTTTCTTCAGAAGTACTTACCATTATGTTGTAGTTCTTTGATTAGAAAGCAATGTTATGCAAGTTTATTCTAACAGCTAACAACTAAAATATCCTGGTGGTACTGCAGTTGTCTGAATAACATGAAAGTCATTATTTTTGTAAAATTTCATTCTTTAGAAAAATCGAGCGAAATTCAGATGAGATGCAGTTAACTATTATTATTATTATTATTATTATTATTATTATTTTATAATCTTTATACAGGATAAAACGTTTCAGTTAAATATATACATATCTACAATATATACATAATAAAAAACTGTTCTACCAACGTGTCCTATACGAATATCATCAAATTTAAATAATTGTCATGTACTGATTTTTTTACAAATGAATTTGACAGGGTAGGTAAGACGCATTTCAGAGAGGCCGCCCTATTTTAGTGCCCATGGTACTTTCTTTTCCTTGTCCACCAGAAAATTAAAAATTTGATTTTTTAGTTACGTAAACATTCATGTAATTCCTGATCAATAACAAGTGACCTCAGCGACTGTTGAAGGGATATACCGTAATTATTCGACATAGCGCAAGGTGCGCTTAAATGATTCTGACGGTTCTAAAGGGGTGTGCTTATTCATGGGGTGTGCGTATTTGAGTCAATTTATAAAGCACCAAATGTCAAAAATATTTTGATCAATACAAAGAGTACTAAAATGCAAGACATACGGATCTCCCCTCCAGGACTCTACGTGGGAAGGCCCTTCCTTCCTCTTGGGTTGGTCTTCAGCCAAGGCTCAAGCATTTCGAGACTAACTGTCCTGGATGGATCGGGCCCTGTGGTCGAAGCCCCAACCAAGAAGAGTTTAGAGCTCTGCACTCGATGTTAGCCAATAGGCCGAGAAGCGATCCATTTCCCCTTACTAATCTGCAGGGTATCAGATTGCCGCGAAAATACACGTTTTAGCAAAACAGTTGTTTTTAAGTACGTATCTGCAGGAGATACCTCCTGGTCATGTGGGTCATAGGATGCGTTGTCAAAAGAGATATTAAGTAACAAAACAGCCTTTTGTTCAAAAATAATGTTCTGGGGCACATAACAAGTTGCGCTTCTTCCAATAACATTAAGAACCAAAACTAATGCGGGTAATAAAGAACGCCATTTTAGCTGTTGTGAACGAGGATTATATAAAACAAGGTTGAGGTGGTATGGACATGTGATGAGGAGGGATCAGGAGAGTGCCATTAAACAAGTGTGGCAAGCACCAGTTCAAGGAAGAAGGAGCAGAGGCAGGCAGAGGCTCCGACTGGGAGATGTGATCAAGGAAGACATGAGGAAAGTAGGAGCGAAGCCAGAGGACTGCATAGACCGCCAAAAGTGGCGGAGACAGTGTCGAGCGGCCGACCCGTCCTAGTGATGGAACAAGACCGCAAGGAAAAGAAGAAGAATTATATAAAACAGCTAACAGCATATCCTTTATAAAGCGAACAGTTATACAAGCAAAGTCATTACCCGAGTTATGAAAAGCTGGCGAAAAACGCTTTTCTATTAATAAAGTTTCTCTATCCTGAAATGTGCAAGGTTATTGCAGCATTTTTTTCGAGATAGAGAGTATCTGCTATGATGTTTTGTTCTCCAGGGATATATTGTTTGGAGTAATAGTACTCTTTTAATTCCGTAATCTATCTTGCAAATGTGCCGGGAGAACCCTCGTGACTTCAAAGGTGAATCAATGATCCTAACGCAAAGCCAATTTAATCCGTGCGCGGTAGTGTCGAAAAGTTAACTGGAGACCAAACCTTTTTTTAGTTCCGGTAACACAGTTTCGTTGAGGAGTTCGCAAGTAGGAGGAAAAAATTAGCTACCGGATGACTTTGTTTGTCTCCATCAAGTTACGAAAGAACACCGTCGACTGCGTTTTTAACAGAATCAACTTCATCGAAAAATGTTTTGTTCAGATTGATAAATTTTAAGTACGTTTTGAGCGCCAGCATTGTTTTGAACGTAGTGAAAGCATTTTTACAGGCACAGACCGATCGGAATGGTATTGTATGATCTGTAAAACTATTTTTTTATTCATTAAGAGTCTCAAACGCTTTTGGGAAAAGCTCGGATGAAACCTTCTATGTCAAGATATTCTTTTAGCTCATCCTTTGGTGGCGCCGTTGAGTAACATTTTGTTGCGTCTTTCAATCGATTTTTCAGTCTAATCCTTTGTCTGTAAAGTTTAAAACCAGAGAGGCAGAATTTCTTGCTAACAAAAAATCACTTTGCTAGCTTAAGTAAAATACAGACGACCTTAGTCATTAGAAAATTTGTTGTAAATCCCAAAGATGGTCTTTAAATGAACATCTAAAAACCTCTATATGGTTTATGTAGACAATAATTCGGTTACAAACGCTTTGAGATGCGAAGCTTCCGCATTCCATAATCTGCAGGGAGTTCCGTTGAAATTGCATCTGCAATGCGCTCACAGAAAAAGTGGCTGCTGCTTTGTCTGATTCATTTAAGGACATCGACCAGTATGGGTAAGTGGTGTCTAACGTATTCCAAACTCTGATCCCTTTCATGCTATCCATCACATTACGCACATGTGGCGGAGAGGAGGATCCTTTCACATTCTATAATTTACATTGGAAACAAAAATCATGCTGTGATCTTTCTTTTTCAAAAACGTCGCTGGAGAGTTAGTGGGAGATGACGATGGCCAAACAATANTTATAGAAAACAGCTAACAGCATATCCTTTATAAAGCGAACAGTTATACAAGCAAAGTCATTACCCGAGTTATGAAAAGCTGGCGAAAAACGCTTTTCTATTAATAAAGTTTCTCTATCCTGAAATGTGCAAGGTTATTGCAGCATTTTTTTCGAGATAGAGAGTATCTGCTATGATGTTTTGTTCTCCAGGGATATATTGTTTGGAGTAATAGTACTCTTTTAATTCCGTAATCTATCTTGCAAATGTGCCGGGAGAACCCTCGTGACTTCAAAGGTGAATCAATGATCCGAACGCAAAGCCAATTTAATCCGTGCGCGGTAGTGTCGAAAAGTTAACTGGAGACCAAACCTTTTTTTAGTTCCGGTAACACAGTTTCGTTGAGGAGTTCGCAAGTAGGAGGAAAAAATTAGCTACCGGATGACTTTGTTTGTCTCCATCAAGCTACGAAAGAACACCGTCGACTGCGTTTTTAACAGAATCAACTTCATCGAAAAATGTTTTGTTCAGATTGATAAATTTTAAGTACGTTTTGAGCGCCAGCATTGTTTTGAACGTAGTGAAAGCATTTTTACAGGCACAGACCGATCGGAATGGTATTGTATGATCTGTAAAACTATTTTTTTATTCATTAAGAGTCTCAAACGCTTTTGGGAAAAGCTCGGATGAAACCTGCTATGTCAAGATATTCTTTTAGCTCATCCTTTGGTGGCGCCGTTGAGTAACATTTTGTTGCGTCTTTCAATCGATTTTTCAGTCTAATCCTTTGTCTGTAAAGTTTAAAACCAGAGAGGCAGAATTTCTTGCTAACAAAAAATCACTTTGCTAGCTTAAGTAAAATACAGACGACCTTAGTCATTAGAAAATTTGTTGTAAATCCCAAAGATGGTCTTTAAATGAACATCTAAAAACCTCTATATGGTTTATGTAGACAATAATTCGGTTACAAACGCTTTGAGATGCGAAGCTTCCGCATTCCATAATCTGCAGGGAGTTCCGTTGAAATTGCATCTGCAACGCGCTCACAGAAAAAGTGGCTGCTGCTTTGTCTGATTCATTTAAGGACATCGACCAGTATGGGTAAGTGGTGTCTAACGTATTCCAAACTCTGATCCCTTTCATGCTATCCATCACATTACGCACATGTGGCGGAGAGGAGGATCCTTTCACATTCTATAATTTACATTGGAAACAAAAATCATGCTGTGATCTTTCTTTTTCAAAAACGTCGCTGGAGAGTTAGTGGGAGATGACGATGGCCAAACAATATCTTTCTTTAGCATTTGTTGAATTTTGTTGTTGGCCTCCTCGTTCTAGGTGTGAGGAATGCTATGTACCAGGCCGAACTTCGTTAGTTATTATTCAGTGTTTACAATTTTTTACTAAAGTAGGGGATTTCCAGCTAAAATGTCGTTGTGACCTTGTGTTGGCCCTTTGCCAATTTTTTTTTTGGTTGTTGCGAAAGACTGTCGTTATCAACTTTAGTAACTGTTTTATGACTTAAAATAATTTTTTTGGTTTTAGCAGGTCATTTTAACAGTTAAAAAGGATTCGGAATTTGACAGAAAAAAACATTGGCTGGCATCAGGAAGGGCACCCGGGGCTTCCTCTAAAGGGGATTGTGTGACCACCAGAAACTGGGGCTTAGACAATTCCCTTATGAGGTTCTTGGTTTTGGCAGTGAGAAATTTTTTGGGCGGATGCCCTTCCGGACGCCAATCAATGGTTTTCTTGTAAAGTTCCAAATTCTTTTGGCCTGCTTGGGGAATGAAACCCTGATCCTGTTGGTAACCGTGCAACTGTACTTTCCATCAAACCACGGCTCCCAGACACAATTTTATCTTCGGAAAGCAAGTTAACTTTAGGATCAGTAAAGGTCCATAATCATTTATCTGAAATACTGCGTCCAGTTTCGGGAAGACTCGATAGCGAATTCCTTTTACCTCTTTAGTACCTGTTATCTTGTAATCCGTAGTTTTTTTACACGCATAACTTTCCACATCGGACGTTAATCAAACGTTTGAAAAGGGTGCAAAAGAATGTTGTATTTATTCTCGTTTCTGTTTCTGTCAAGAAACATGTTTCAGAAACGCGGTTTGTAATTTTACTTTGTTGGTTTTACAATCCAAAAATCAGCTTTAGAAAATTTGGCAAGAAAATCTCAGCCTAGTAATATGTGGATGTATGATTTTTTGAAAGGCTCCAAGATTCAGACCTCAACTATCGAAAGCAGATCAAAATTAAAGGCGCGCTTTACCAATTGCAAAACTCTACCTACTCATACCTGTCTCCACTGCTGCAAAGATACATCCTTACTATTTACACAGTTTCATCAGTCACAGACGACACTTAAATTATCGTACCCAAGCAGGATACACAAGGCGCTGGTAGTAGGGCGCACCGCATTCCATGGTCGATACCGACCGACATGGGCCTCAATGTACTTTTATTTACCAAGAATTTTAAGCATTTTACAAAATATCAATATCTTCAATTCTGACAGCAGGATGTTAGGCCCATTGATGACCATTTCTTTACCAGGCTTACCCATGACTTTGTAATAATTAGTTGGATTAACAATTGTAACGAACGAAAATCTCTGAAAAGTTCCACAGTCAATAGGAGAGCATCTTACCAAATTGTCTTTTCATGCATGAATAGTACTACTATCAAATTTGACAGGCAATATAGCAGAAAATGCTTCTGAAACACTGCAAACGTCTTTTCTTTTACTTCTGTCTTTTAATCTTCTAGTTATTGATATTTGAGACAGGATTGTACCAGGTAACCTTGCCCTAAATTATGACATGCTTGACAAAAATGGGTTTGGCATCGACGGTCCAAATATGCTGGGTTTTGGGAGGTGTGACACTTGTTTCTGGAAACATTTTGTTCTTTTTCTCTTGATATTGGAGAGAAAAATTTAAACTTGCTTTTCTGCGGGACAGCTTAAAACAAAGTCGGTTGTTCGGTTACATCTTTCGAGTGTGTATGAACCCCCGGATCTCTTGATAATGCATCTTTCCATTTCTGAATTCCATCCCTATCAGAAATTTCATATGCAACTTCTCAACACTGGGCAAACTTACATGTCCACATTTGCAGAAGATTAAATTGTTGCCAGTTGTAATCTTATTATTTCGCAGTCAGCTTGTCAACACTAGGTGAAACAAAATCTGGTAATTATTTCAATGCAATTTTGATTTTGGACTTTCATAATTTAATCCTTGGTGCTTGGGCTTCCATTTCAGATGGGAAGTAAACACGCTTGACTAATAATTTTGAAAATTCTTGAATTTTGGACTCAGGTCATAGAAAAAGGATCATTGTCGTGTCATTGTCGTGTAAGCTTTTTCTAAGTTCACAAAACGCTTATGACTCATAAAATACAAAAGCTCTTGTGGGTAAAACTTAACTTACTCGCGTAGTTAACAACCATACGCCCGACCAAACGTTTCTGCTCGCTTATCGTGTTGTCGTTTCATTTTACTAAAATTAACAATTCGAATTTCCCTGTCTTGCTTGCATTTTTTGACCTCCGTTACTGATTCCATTACTAATTTTCGGCCTTTAGTATGTGATTCAGTTTTATGCTTGGCGTGCATGCTTTTATCCTGCCCCAAGTTTGTGTTATTTAATTTTTATTATGTAATCAACAACGTTAAAAGCACTTTTAAAACTTTATTCAAAATTTTGTGCTGGCGTATCTTCTTTGCATCTTGTCAACGATGAAAAAAAAGGTATTTTTGCATTGAATATGTTAATGTCTGCGGCCCCTTCGAAACACTTCACTTTCATTTCCAGGGCTTCATTTTCTGTTATAGTAATGTAATTACTATAATGTATTTGAGTAATATATCTGTACTTTTCCACTTGACGTAATAGAGTAGAATGGTAAATAAATCTAAAGACCCGAATAGGTATCCGGTTAGTTATGCGACAATAAGTAAGCAATACACGAAGCGGGTACCTACAAAGTCTTTGAACCTAAAATCTTGACACTCTTAAACTTTACTTCGATTACTCCAAGGGATAACCCACATGAGTTGTCTACTACGACCCATACATTTTCGTATTTAAATTCACTGTAGTCCTTTACAATGAAGATTCCAGATGGGGTCATCCAAAATGTACATACCTACAATTCATACGATTTTTGACTCCGTCCATTCCCCACTTAGTTTTAATTAAAAAAAACACATTAGAATGATGTAATCAAGACAATAGCTGGGTGCCTTGATTGTGGCCCTTTCTTTTTCTTTGAGGAAACACGCTTGTACAATTTAAACTAGTTACCCAAACCTTTGTGATCCCAGAACTAATTTTTGCCCCATATATCTAGAAACAACCTTTTAGTAGCTCCTAAACACTACCTTAACCATAATAGACACTAGCCATCTTCCTATCGGAATTCTTTTAAGCTTTAGTGTTGTGCGTAACATGTACGATGCTGGATTAATCGGGTGATCCGAACGAAGTTGTCTTTACAAACGACGCAAACGTGGTCACGACATACCAAGAGTTACATCACGTACAGGTTATTTTGTAACCTAAGGATTTAAGTTAAATATAACCAATTGATAGTATCGCCTTCTCCTTCTCTCTCTCTCTTTTCCTCTTTCTCTTGTTTTTCTAAATGTAAAAGGCACAGCGTTGGTGACTAAGGTGGAATCACAAACGGTTGAAGTAAAACAAGAATTTGAAGCTAAAATTGGTTATGTAGGGTACTTGGAAAGTGGGGATCATTTTGTACAACAAACGACATTACGAATAAAGATAAGATGAAGTCCATGCTTCTAAGTTCTTGTGGTGGCAAAACATATAACCTTTTCTGAAATTTGGCTCTTTCAAAACTTTAGGGCTTAGCATACAGGAGGTAGAGAGGGTTGTGGTGGAGCATGTAAAGGAGAAGCTCCAGGTAATTATCGAAATTTCGAAATTTGATGAAAGAGATCGCTTAGAAGGTAAGACCATTCCTTGTTATGTTTCGGAGTTTGATAAGTTATCTGTACATTGTGATTATAAAGATAATTTATATGATATGCTAAGTGACAAGCGTGTGTGGACTTAAGGGAAAAAAGATACAACAGAAATTGCTTTCGTAAGCAGAACTAAGATTTGACATACCTTTGAAATTGCAGTTTCTATAGAGCAGGCCCCGAGAATAAAAATACATTCAAACTTGTAGATATAGAATCTCAACGAAAATAACACTCACTGTATTCAAAATTAATTGCTTAAAATCGGTGTCATCTCGTTCAGCCGATTATCAATGAAATGATAATTCCCATGAAAAGTGATACCGGCGAATCATTATCTGTTGGAAATAAAAGGTTTGAAGCTATCACACGATGTAATGACAAAGAAACTTTAAAACCAACAAGAGTGGGGTTTCAACACGTATTCAGGACAATCAATTGGAGTTTTGGAAAAAATAAAAATGTTGTTTGAGTACGAGAAAAAAACCCACATTTATTGAACTTTTATGTAATTAAAGGTTATCTGTCTAGTTTATTGGGCAAAGATCGGTTGTATGAAACTGAACTAAATTGTTAGGAAATATTTTCGGTAAAGTGACAGCGACGAGAGAATCTAAGAATATGAAAAAATATTCTAACCTGAGCTTAGACTGCTAAAAGGTGAGGAAAAAAAAATGACAATGCTTATCCGCAATTCTGCAAGCCTTGACCAGTGCATACTTTAAAAGCACAGAGCCGAAATAGAATTAGATCGTTTAGTGAGTCAAGGTGTCCTGAAACCCGTAGAAGCCACTGAATGGGCGTCTGCGGCTTTAATAGTTCAGAAAGAAGACGGCTATGCTCGACTATGCGGTGACCATAAGAATATAAAAAATAGTTGGATAATTACCCCTGTACTGGATGTATATTACGTATTGACTCAATTTTTTTGGGTGTACCAATTTTTCCAAGCTATATTTAATTAATTTTATCAACAGATGAAATCCAAAAAAATCCTCACGACTATTTAACGCCGAGCACACACAGAGGCTTACACACATTTACCAGACTACTTTTCAGAATCAAGTCGGCAACGATAATTTTTCAGCGTGCCATATAGAAAACCATTTACATGGAATTCCTCTACCAATAGTAATAACAGATTATATGCTAGTAGCTGGGCGAAACATTGATTATAAAGTCGATAATTTAAACAAGGCTTTTTTCACATAAGGCAACGGGTGGAAATTAAAAAAAGAGAAATGCATTTTTATGGTGTAAGTATTATTAGGCCAAAGAGGAAACATTTTTCTGTAAAACTACATTTCAACATATTTCAATTTCTTTTGCATTGATGGTAAGACTGTCCCGCATTCAGCACCATATTATTGCGTTGATGACTCATCATTTCAGTACCCACCATTGACATCTTTGCGATACTTCCCTAAGATATTCCCTAATCTTTCAAAAGTATTTTTTGCACTTTCTTATCCGCTTCCTGATTTTTAAACCATGCTTTCCATTCTCTGTTGTACAGCTACCTGGGTAATTGAATTTGTCAACTGGCTGTATGAGGAAAATCAAAGACATAGAGTGTTTATTCGAAATTTTGCTCAAGATTTCAATTGGCTACAACGAATTCCAATTAGTCAAAATGGACCTTGACACAGCTGGTAAAATTAAACAATGGTCGAATAATTCATAGACAACATGATCATGTGCGATGTCACAGCGTCATGTATTTTACGGACCATGGAAAGAAAATTGAAAACAGTGATGAATACAGCAATAACTCATTGGAAGAAGTTTCTGAGGGCTCTCGGCAGTTAAGAGAAAATTTAGAGACAGTATCTAATCCTGTGATTGATAATGCATCGGAAAATCTGAAAAGTGATTACCACAGCAGAATTAGATTTTTCTGATACTTGCAGAGTAAGCAAAGCTGTGCAAGAAGTCACAGTACGGACGTAAACAAGAAGCCGTAAAGCGTTCTCATATCTTAGCGATAATATAACATATTAAATAAGATACATTATTGGAATTGAAGAAGTTATAAAAACAGTAGATTTCATTGAGTTTGGAAAACTTTATTATTTCCAGTTTCAGAAATTTCTAAACAAAATGGAGACAAAGTATAGGGACCTCATAGATTTTTCAAGTGATTTATAGCTTGGCCTTAGAAAAATAATGCAACGAGTATATGCATTGAGAGAGGAGATTTCTATGTTGACACTGCCTTCATATGATTCTGCAGAAAAATTACTGGACACTCAAGGAGGCTGCAATTTTAACATTTCAGAGACATTGATAAAATGGCATTCTATAGCACAAAAATTTACTTTTCAATTTCATTTAGAGAATATTCAATATTTCTCATAATAATTGAATATGGTTTGGTTAAACTTATATCATTATTGTAAGAATTTATGGGATTTTACTCTCATAGGAGGTTTAATTCACTTTTATTTTAAAGATCCTTTGCTGATTGTACTACAGTGAACATCGTCTATTCTTCATTTGAAATTTTAGATTCATTCGTATCCTATAAACATTACCCCCATTAGGAGCCGTGGCTTAATGGTTACTGCACAGTGACCAAGAATTCCGGTTTTGATTCCCCGAGCGGGCAACTTTGGAATTTTACAAAAGAAAAGGCCGTTGGTTGGCGTCAGGAAGGGCATAACGTCATATTCCCCCAGTAATTGGGGCTCAGACGGTGCCCTTCACAGGGACTTGGCAGTGATGTTAAAACCAAAAAAAGCCCCCCCCCCCAAAACAATACATTACCCAATTAGGTTCACTTAGGGTCATCAAACGTTTTGATACAATAAGCTAACCAAGAAATCATTATATTTTTACTTTAAACAGGTAAGAGTACCCATCATACAAGAATATCCTTGTCCATATCTTGCATTTTTGGATAACTCCCACAATGCGTAGTTTAAGCAGGTCAAACCATCTAATCTGTCAAACAAATCAAAGACAACCTGATTTTCAGAAGTATAAAAAAGACTAGATTGAAAAATTGCATCAGACAACAACTATTTTTCTTGCTTGAATCTTATTTCGTATGAAGTGGTTTTCAACAAATTTTCCTTCGTACCTACTAATGTTTGACAGTTGGTTATTAATCTCAAATTTGGTAAACTAAAGTAGCTTGGAAAAGGATTTCATATACTGTGGTTTCATTTGATCTGCTATGATTGCTTAAACAATGTCAACTGATGCTATCTAGTGTAGGAAATCTTCGCATTTTTCTTTCCTCAAGTTTCGGTCGAACTTTGTCTAAAGCTTCATTCCTAACAGTATTAAAATGGGTAGAATTCCATACACCTGCGGAACATTAAGTGGGGGTTTGGTTGCACCCAGGTATTCCGAACTAATATCAACTTCTTAATGTAATAAATAAATATTTTATACCTAAATTAATTGCATGATCAAGATCGAGGAATATGTTCACTTCAAATATTGACAAAGAGAGTGAAATTTGTGGTCACTAAAATTTTCTTCAGTTATTGTAAGATGATATCGAAGCAAAGGTGTACCAAAATGTAACCCCTTCCCCCAAGGAAAAGACATATTGCTGAGTATACACAAAATGAATAATATGAATTGCCTTATATAATTATTGTGCGGCATGCCTTAGACCAGGCTTTTTGTACTCAGAAATGCTCAGAATATTCTCGATCCTGACCATTCACGTTTCTGGTCAAAGTAGGTACACAATATGACTGATTGCTAACTTTTATTCCTCGTTGTGTAAAAGACATTTATTGTACATTATCTGATCAAATAATTAAATGGTGTTTTCTATTGCTCTAATACTTAAGTATTACAAATAGCATAAATTAAGTTATCTTACTGTATTTTGCCTCTATAAAAGGTTTAAAAAAATTAAAAGAAACAACAAAACTTACTTCCGACTTTAATTTGCTTCATTTAGAAACTTGCATTATAGTACACAAAATCATTTAGATAAATATTTCCTTTAGACTTCATAATATATACAATAGGTTTGGCAGCAATTTTTTATAGAAGATTTAAGGTCCATATTATGCTCGTCAGTCTTTTTTTCACAAATTCAATATCAGAATTAATAATTTTTGTTCCACTGCACCCAGGATTTTCATCTTCTAGCGAGCCTATATACCTCCTGGTACTGTGCATTTATTCAACATTGACAGATACACAGAAAATATCTGAACGAGGTACCTGTTAGTACCTCTTTGTCAGACATGAAATAGTCAGCTTGCCATGATGCTCTATGGTTTGTAAACAAAGATTATACTTAAAATCTTTCAGATAGAGCAGGCAGGCTGACAAAAGTCATCCATGGGGCTACAAAAATATTTCAGAAAAAGAGTTTTTCTCTTCTTCAAGAGAGGAATGTTTTGAATTAACAGTTCGATTTTTGAAATCTGCTCTTGAGGTTGTCAAAAGTCAATGTATAAAAAATGTCCAAACACTTTTAAGGGAAAGGGGAAAAAAATTAAACGTTTAGGTAAGGATAATGAAGGCCATAAAAGACAGAGCATCAGTTGAATCAGGACCCATAATCTTAAAGAATACTTTTGTCCAGACAAATATTCAAGCTTAATAGATTTATGGCAATCCTTGATAAATATATTCAACCCTCCAATATAGTTGGGACGTAACAAACACTTTTAGAATATTTTCATTTTTTTGCTGTTCGGCTACCTCGGCTATGATGACATCCATACAGCAGCAACAAATTTGATGGGAAGATACTCAAATGGTTCTAAAGTTTGTTTTCCTTCAAAATTTATTCACGCTACAGTATTTTGAAAGAAGCAGCAATTAAGAACAGGCAAGAACACAAGTCTCAGCACAAAATACAAATAATGCTGTTGCTTTGAAATCAATTTACATGCATTCAATCTTTTCACAATTCGCACACATCCCTCCATGGTGGCGTCCATCTACAATGGATAACGTTCAGTTTCAAAGTTAAAAAATGCGAAAACTAGAAGGTTCCATGAAACAACTTGGACACAGCATTCCCTCCTTTCTAAAGTTTCAAATTTAAATCGTATGCTCACTGAGATTTACAGAATAATTCTGTCTTCAATCCTCCCTAAGGATCACTATCTTGTCGCGATTTGGGGGGGGGGGGTTGCGTGCTTCGTTGATCCTAAGAGCTATGGTGGCTGCAGCCTTATGCTTTAGGTAGGACCACCCATACCAGACAGGTCGAGGGGGAGAAACTAGAATAATGCAATCCCTGATCGTCCAGGTTGGGGGTTTTACTTGGGTTAAAAATCCAACCATCCAAAACCAAAGTGTTACAGAAACTATGAACATTACTACCCACGAAAATCAGAGAGCAGCGGAGATCGCCGATACCGGCATTTTGGCGAGGTTGGGCCAAAGCCTTCGGAAAGGTCAGCGTCTGATGGAATCTTTAGCTAATCCCTCAAAAACTTGTTAACATCGGACACTGGAATGTAGGATCAATCTATATGAGTGGGGCAGCAGCACAGATCCTGAAGGAAAAGGACAACTATTAGGCATGTGCTGAGAGAGGACCAGTCAGACGTCTGTGCTATTGTCCTCAGGTAGTCACATGAGAGGCGAAGGAAACAAAGCAGGTCTAAAACAACGTGGGACAGAATGATCGAGATAGAGTGGAACAAAGCAGGCTAGAGGACGTGAAACAGAGCTCGCCGTGCAGCTGAAGTGGAAGGGCGATGTCAGAGCTTTATGTGCCTCTCAGGACACAAAGTAAGTTCTGTCGTCAATCAATTATTTATTGATGACTTTGACCTGAAAAATGTACGAAGTGTCAAATGTAAATAACAATCTAGTAAATGGTGACTTGAAATTTAAATGATGACAGTTCCTGGAGTATAATAGTAGCATAGAACATATGTATGTGTTTAAACCATTTCAATAAAACTTTAGTAAAATAGATTACTGGCATACTTTGGTTTTTGACTCTTATCCGTTTTCCTTCCTCTTGTCATTTATTTTTGAACATTTTAGTCATTTATTTGGTATCATTTTTCGAAGTAACTGTGAAATTTTATCTTTTGGATTTCTTCTATGTTTTGTTTTTAAAGATTTCAGCTGTGATACTTAGGTCTATTCTACAAACATTCCATTTTGTNGTTCCTGGAGTATAATAGTAGCATAGAACATATGTATGTGTTTAAACCCTGCAGACACAATGTTTTCATTTCAATAAAACTTTAGTAAAATAGATTACTGGCATACTTTGGTTTTTGACTCTTATCCGTTTTCCTTCCTCTTGTCATTTATTTTTGAACATTTTAGTCATTTATTTGGTATCATTTTTCGAAGTAACTGTGAAATTTTATCTTTTGGATTTCTTCTATGTTTTGTTTTTAAAGATTTCAGCTGTGATACTTAGGTCTATTCTACAAACATTCCATTTTGTCTTTTGCTTATATCTTAATCTTTAAAATAGTTTTTTTATATGTTTACTGTAAATTTTCTTTAAAACTGTATTGAAATGTATTTGTTTGATGCGTTTGTGTATTATCAAAGTTTCCTGGCAGATAAAAAAATTTAGGCGTTCTTATTTCACACCGTATACTAGTTTATAATAATATGGAGTTTACCTTAACAATAAATGCAGTAATTTACATACGTAATTTAAGATTATTATTTTGATTCGTTGCTTTTTAGGAGAACATTAAACATTGAGTTTACAGTACAATAAAGTCTGTTTAGGTACGCATTATCATTATTAGCAATGTTATAAATGATTATTATTGCGATTGCTATTAGTATTCCACTCTCCATCAAAGCCAGGACTTCAGAAAAAGGGGTCATGTCAAAAGGAATGTATTACTTCTTAAAAGCAAAAGCTTCGTAGAGTGGTTGCGTTTGGACATATCCCAATATCTCTTCAGTGTTTTAGGAAAAGAACCCAAATCACGTAGTAGAATCGGTAATAAATTCGTTCTCTCATCCCACGTACGTCTTCATCCAAAATTGTTGCTTATATATATATAGTATTAGAATGTAACACTCAGAGCCAAATATGGTATAATGACCACGAGGAAACGACACATACATGAACAAGCTGCAGGACAATACGAAAGACAACCCAGCGAGTAACACACACACACACACACACACACACACACACACAATTTATATATATGTGTATCATGCAAATAATTTTGAATTCGTCTGACGGTTGCAGTTTTGGTGCCCAATTATATCATCTCTAGGATCCCACTGGTAAATAAAAATTCTTGATTGTAGATACTTTAACTTCACTGCAAAAATACTGCCATAATTTTTCATCAAGACAAGAGTGAAGCTTTTTGCGTGGGTATTTCTGTTGCATATTTAGGGGGAGAATTTTTTCTTAACTGTTGGGGTATTGAATCGCTTTGATTTTAATGAACCAGTCTATGATATGGTTAAAAGGTAATAGTAACTTGTGAATTGTTTTACTCGCGAACTGGGGTTGTTAGGATAATTACCAAAATCTCCCAAGCCTCCTGGACAAAATCTTCCAATCACATATTTCCCCTAAAAGTTTTTTATGGGAATGTTCTTGTGGGAAGATGGTTACTACAGTTCATAAGGAAAATGATATTACAGCTTACATGTACATCTGCCAGTGTTATGTCTAAAGAACAGTTGAATTTAGAAAGTACAATCGTTGTTCTGGACTTTTACTCCAGAGGGCCTTATCTTTCCTTACTAACACGACCAAGACCCTCAATTCAGAAACAACCTTGACATGGGGGCTAATCATAGCTTTGTATTTTGCTAGCTGGATCAGATATCATAAACGTGTTTTTAAACATGTTCCTCATCATGTCAAGGTATTCTAAGTTTTTGCAACTGTTTATTGAGCCCTCAACACAACATCAGTGAAAAATTATTAAAGGAGACCATGCTTACTAATGAGCAAAGGAATGAAGCATCAATGAAAAGAATGTGGCGCAAGTTAGTATCATTTATGTTTTAACAGTTATGAAGATTATTCCTACATCAATTAATGGTACTAGTTGTGCACACTCGGCCACTATCTACACGTTTAATGTGGACATTTTTTTCCTGGCAGGTCTTAAAATTGTTGCATTTTCTTGTATTTTATAAGTATGTGAATGTCAAAACATTACTTTAAGAAAACAGTAGACGTAGCACCAAAGAACACACAACGCTGTGAAAACACAGCAGTGCACACCAAAAAAAAAAAAAAAAGTAAAAGGAAGACGTGTTCTGTCCCTTGCAGAGAAAAGACGGGTTTGAAAACTGTCAGAGAGGGAAGCAATTCGTTGTTTAGCAAATAGTTCTACTTGTAAATGGAAAATATATTCATGGCCAATCCTATGAAATGTGACTCGTTACCTTCCTGGTCAAGTCAAATCCTGAAACCTCTGATTTGCATACAAAATCCTTTCTTTCTCTTTAGGATGGTGCCAGAAATGCTTGATGGTCAACGGACGTTACGTATCCTCTGTCAAACATTTGATAAAAGAGGCGTCCTTGAAAAGGAAGGTGATAATCCATTGACAAGAAGGGTTTCAAATGAAATGTTTTACATGGTGTATTACCCTCACTGCTTTCCCAAGGCGTTTGAAATCCAACCAGGATTAATGAACTGCAAGTCATTTTTTAAAAATTGTATCATCCATCAACTAAAGCGTCCAGCTTTAAACTGACCTCTTCACAAACATTATTGTTGTAAATCACTTTAATATATATATATATATATATATATATATATATATATATATATATATATATATATATATATATATATATATATATATATATAATAAGATAAATGCTTTCCAATTTTCTCTATAGTTATTACATTACACTCGTTGGCCTGATGCTTACTGTCTTGATACTCACGGACAATACTGAAGCATTTCATTCAGGTCAATCCACAAAACTCGGAGCCCAAAGAGAAAACAACACTGAATCAAAGTGGGGTTTGTTGCAAAGAAAAGGGATGTAAAACTGTAAGAGGAAACTCAATTGGAACCACTGATAATGTCACAGCTCATTGCTCTTCTGAGCTTGATGACGGTATTCGTTTTCGGTCTCCAGCTTCCTTTGGCAATATGTTAGATTATCCTGCAACTATTAACTACTCAAAAAAGCTGGCACCCCTAATATTGGGGAATATGAAGGGAAAAGTGCGGTTTATACACAGGTTTTATGGTGTATTACTTTTTCACAACCAGTACAGTAATCGTGTTTTCATATTGGAAGCACAATCATAGCTGAAGTAAGGAAAAATCGATTGGGGCACTGAGAATATTCAAAATCCGATAACCTTCCCCAGCTTGAATTTATTTATTGTTTGTTAACCTCTTTATTTCGAGAAAGTACAGATAAGACATTCGTTTCCTCTTGTGATATCTTGATTTCATTGTTGTTTTAAAACAGGGCGATATTTATCAATAAGAAAATCGCCTTGTTTTCACACTGTCGTATTATTTTGCAGCTTTTTGCAGCTCATAAAATTGATTGACAGCTGAATTAAAATACCGGATGTCAGATTGATCTCTTGCAAAAACAAAGGCTGGGTAAGCTGTTGGCAATGCCTGATATGCGAAACCAAACATCTGAAATAAACTCCAGCTGAAAAATATAATTCGAAGGAGAAGTAACAGCTTCTAACATTTGCTAATATTTCAAAGTCTTCCAAATTGATTTCATCGAAAAAATACTTATATTGCATTTCGCAGAAGTCACCGATCACACCTAACACCACTTCTGGAATGTAAAAGATAAAAAACGTGGCTCTCAAGTTACAAGCGACAGTGGGATCATTTTGCGTGCATCTCTTTGCTCTTCTTATCCTTAATTTTTCGATCCAGTCTCCTTGTATTAAAACTGACCTGCGCTAAAAAAGATTTTTTCAAAGGTCGAAGGTTTTTCAACTGATTTGCGTATCTTCTGGTGCGCTGGATCCGAAAATAACATTCAAATTCTTTTGTCATGTCAAGTTTTGACATATGATTAGTTGACCCTTGAAAAGTACTCAGATCAAGAAAAACAAGGATGTAGCTGGCTCAATCTCTTTTTTAATACAGAAAACGAAACTGGAGCAGGATGAACCTAAAACCGAAACTGCATCTACTTTTAACTTTAGGAAACTGAAACTGAAACTTTTTCTATTTACACCTGGATGGTCATTAATTTTTTAGCAAAGGTGAGTCATAGAGACACAAGAACGGCAGCACCAACAAGGCGTTCCCCGACATCAGTAAGTTTCTTCCGATTGGCAGAGACGTAACTCGTAGAGACTGGGTCACACTAAAGCGAGCCAGATCTAAAGTTGGGAGAACTGGTGACAACATGCTCCGGTTGGATTTGAGGCAGTCAGCAGAATGACCTTGTGGTGATCCGATTCAATCGTTCGACCACATTCAACTTTACTGTTCACTTAGTCCAAGAGTTTCCAACGAAGATCTTAAGGAGGTAAATGAAAATACATCTGTTCACCAGGAGAGTTATGAAAGATCGAAAATACAAGGCGATGGTTCGGGACGTGCCCCGAAATGCGAGGACGATAATGAGAGATGAACTCCAGTCAATGTGACGTGAACTCGCAAGGAACAGATGTAGTGTTTCTACTTAGTATTTTAGATCAAGAAAGAAAGAATAGCAAATGTAGAAATCATCCTGACAGGTTCTGTTATATATGTGGTAATATGATTCTTCCTGGTCACATTGGAAAAATAATTGATTTTGTGGAGACCAGGACAAGCAATTTTCACCCCATGATAGCTGCAAAACCTGTGTTGAGAACTTGCTTGATTGAAATAACAGAGGAAAAATATGTCATTTCCTGTTCCTGTGGTGTGGAGAGAGGGTAAAGATCATATGAGAAACTGCTAATCTTCAAGGAACCAATCGCAAGAACAAGTATTGTGTTCAGTACTGTCAGTACTACAAGTATGTTCTGTTTGCCGTAAAACCAGTCCCCCATGGTCCATTTGTCCACTATAACGCTAGGTAAACTTATTTCTCCAATAAATTGCTAGCATACTTGAAGATTGGCCATCCTTAAATCATGTAAGGGATTTCAGTTTGTTGATTTAGTATGTGTAGTGAAATATATGCACGCTAGTTGGAATTACATCTCATGAGAACTTTATTGATACTGGTGTGCTCAAAGCCTCTAATACTTGTCGAACTCTCTTTCTTCTTTTCACCGGTGTTATATCTAACTTGCTTCAGCTCATTAAGATCCTTGCTGATGACATTATTTTGCATTCTGATATTGGCTACAAGGAAACTGAGCAGGAACAAGAGAGAGGAAGAGAGGAAGAGAGAGAAACAGAGAGAGACAGACAGACAGACAGAGAGAAGGAGAGAGACACAGAGAGAGAGAGAGAGACAGACAGACAGAGAGAAGGAGAGAGAGACACACAGAGAGAGACAGACAGACAGAGAGAAGGAGAGAGACACAGAGAGAGAGAGACAGACAGACAGAAAGAGAGAAGGAGAGAGACAGAGAGAGAGAGAGAGAGAGGGAGAGAGAGAGAGAGAGAGAGAGAGAGAGAGAGAGAGAGAGANNNNAGAGACAGAAGGAGAGAGAGAGACAGAGAGAGAGAAAGAGAGAGAGAGAGAGAGAGAGAGAGAAACAGAGAGAAAAAGAGAAGGAGAGAGAGAAAGAGAGAGAGAGACAGAGAGAAAAAGAGAGAGGAAGAGAGAGAGAGAGAGAGAGAGAGAGAGAGAGAGAGAGAGAGAGAGAGAGAGAGAGAGAGAGAGTGAGAGAGAGAGAGAGAGACAGAGAGACAGAGAGAGAGCGAGCAAGCAAATTCCTTTTCTCCTTTAATAAACAGCCACCACACTTTATTAAGAAGGAATTTCCAGACGTTAAATCAAATATGTTCTTTTGTTTCTTTACATTTGCAAGCACTTATCATGCTACCAAAATTATAACGATTAGGTCGTATCCTAAAAACGAGCAACTCGCCTTATTTCATCTGTGGGTATCATTAAATTCATAAATATATTTTCCCCATGACAGAGCACTTTGGACGATTTTCTATGAAAGTGGAACCTAAAAATTCCTTTCATCTGAAAGGAATTTAGTTCTGGCCTCTGGCCGCAAATCAACCAAGAGGCGCATTGTATTCTTTTATTTGAGAATTAAAAATACAGAAGTTCTTTGTCATGTAGAAGAAACAGGGCTGTTGGTAGCTTGGTAGTTAGGTCTTCGACTTGGGAAAATAAATTTAAAAAAATTTTGTATCTCTCTTTGCAAAGTTCACAGGTAGTACTTTCCATGTGAAATCAGTTTTGGAAACCCCCAAGTGTTTTTGCATAAATTTGGTTGCACAGCTATTTTCCCTCGGGGCATTTGCAGTCGCGTTTACTTGTGCTGCCATCACCATGTCAAAGATAATTCCCAAATCATGATCTCAGAATCTGCATTGAGTCTCAGATTTCAAGTCATGTGTTAGAAATTCCACTAAATCAAAAATAGTTACGCCTTCCTTTGCCATTTGGAACAACAAAGCAACTTTGTTTGGTATTCTTGAGCAATAACTCGGTAAGTCTTACCACCGTAAGGTCATTGGAAAAATCTCCTCTGAACAAGTTTTCTCAAACTGTTTGCGAATGACATAACTGAAACTTGGTTCAATTTTTCCCCAAAACCTATGTTCTATCATGCATGAAGTGGTGAGTGGTCATTCAACAGAAAAAATTGAGAAAGTGCACTTTTCATAAAGCTATCATCATGAAATTTGGCATATTGGAAAATTATGCTAATGCGCACATTTTCGTTTGTAATTTTGGTTGCGTACAAACCCTAAATTATTAGCAATAAAGCAATTAGTGGGCACATAAGAAACAAAACTTCATAAAATAGCTAAAAAATTTCCAATTTTTCAAGAAATATCATTGGTAGGAATTACTTTACAAACAGAAAGAAGGGTGCGCGTGTAGATGAATAAGTTGAAGCCTGGAAATAGTTACATTCGAGAGGGAGGACGCAGGTGGTCAAATGTGACTCAAAGAGACGTGGAGAGGGTAGGCGGAAAAGCCAGCAGGGCACTACCCTCCTGCCAACAATGAATCTACACATGAAAAATCCCAAAAATTATTTTAGTAGGAGTGTCGTTTATTCCTAGTTGCTAGAAAAGAATCTCTACGGAATGATAAAATGATTTCTCTAGTAATTTTCAAGACTCCCTTACTTCCAGTGACCACGTATAGTCACCGTTACCTATTTTCGTCTTACACATTGAAGAATAACAACGTTTCGCATGCACTCCACTGCCTCGGCTTTTCCACTATCACGTACAAGCCTTTAGCTAAGTACCCATCTCGCATTTGACTTGATTTGTTGCGTTTTTTGTGTTTTAACATGAACATTTTTTGTAACATTATACAGAATTTGTAGCTTGTACAACCGTTTTAACTTGTACAATGCTTGTAACTTAATTAAGAAGTTTAGTTTGTACAACTGTTTTAACTGGTACATTTTTTGTAACATAATACAGAAGTTGTAGCTTGTACAGCCATTTTAAGTTGTACAATGTTTGCAGCTTAATACGGAAACTGTAGCTTGTACAGCCATTTTAACTTGTACAATGTCTGTAGCTGAATACAGAAACTGTAGCTTCTACCACAATTTCAATTTGTACAATGTTTGTAACTAAATACAGAAGCTGTAGCTTGTACAACTGTTGTGTTTCTCCATTTCAATATTATATTTGTAATTTGAAGAAAACCTTATATACTGGAACAAGTAGCGCGACTTTTAGTCGTAAAGTAAAAGTGGGTCTATAATTGTGGTGCTCTTTTATATTAAATAGTTAATAAGTAGGGTACCTCCATAATCTGGTGTTACGAAATGTCTTTCTATTTTGATCAACAACTTTAATGAGTATAACTTCTAAAGATATCGGTGAAAATTGGGCACAATTCCAATAACATTGCACAGTGTTGGAGCCAAAAAGCTGTTACAATTGTATTGTGACAAGAAAATTCGGGATGATGAGACCTAATTATCCAGGGGATAAAGGGACACTACCCAAATAGGAAAGTTAGAGATTTGTAATGGATTACAGAGATTGAATAGAAAGATTTGGCCTTTGACCTTTGTTGGCATAGTTTCAATTTGTAATAAAAGCTCTGAAAATTACTTTTAAGAACCTGGAAGGCTGGTTAGAGAATAAAGTTGCAAGGAAGTATATGACTCTTGCAGAAAGGGACTGCAAAGAGTATAGAATATATATATATATATACATATATATATTATATAAATAATGTATGTATCATTATCATCATCATCTTACTCCTGCAGCTACAGTATTTGTTACTCCTTTCCCCTGATTTCCTTATTTGTTGCGTCTTTAATATACGTATTTTTTAAGTCTACCATTAATTGATGGAGGCCAGCCAATAACAATGATGTTAATAATAATAATAATAATAATAATAATAATAATGATAATAATGATAATGATAATGATAATAAAGATAATAACAGCAATAATATTAAAACAAATTAGAAAAGTCTAAAAAATTGCTTTATTGATTGCACGAATTCAAAGAAATGGCAAAACACTGTTTAGAACGAATGTTAACTTGTTGTTACCATCTTTAAAATAGAATAAATAGTAAAAAATAACAATAGCGTACTCAAAAAATAATCTAATTAAAAAATCCTAAAAAACATTCCAAAATAACCGAAGTAGGAGATGAGTAAATAAGATCTGTTTTAACAGATTACCAAGTAAGCATGTTTTCAGAATTCTCACACTAAATAATCTGAAGCAATATATGTTTTAACTGATTCCCAAGTAAGCATGTCTTTTAGAATCCTCGCAGTAAATAATCTGAGGCAAGAT
>RDPX01000124.1:906365-943865 GCA_003991215.1 Morbakka virulenta
CCCTGATTTCCTTATTTGTTGCGTCTTTAATATACGTATTTTTTAAGTCTACCATTAATTGATGGAGGCCAGCCAATAACAATGATGTTAATAATAATAATAATAATAATAATAATAATAATGATAATAATTATAATGATAATGATAATAAAGATAATAACAGCAATAATATTAAAACAAATTAGAAAAGTCTAAAAAATTGCTTTATTGATTGCACGAATTCAAAGAAATGGCAAAACACTGTTTAGAACGAATGTTAACTTGTTGTTACCATCTTTAAAATAGAATAAATAGTAAAAAATAACAATAGCGTACTCAAAAAATAATCTAATTAAAAAATCCTAAAAAACATTCCAAAATAACCGAAGTAGGAGATGAGTAAATAAGTTCTGTTTTAACAGATTACCAAGTAAGCATGTTTTCAGAATTCTCACACTAAATAATCTGAAGCAATATATGTTTTAACTGATTCTCAAGTGAGCATGTCTTTTAGAATCCTCGTAGTAAATAATCTGAGGCAAGATCTGTTTTAACAGATTCCCAAGTAAGCATGTCTTTTAGAATCCTCGCAGTGCTTGCAATGGTGGAGACTTTTGTACTCCCAATAATGTTCAGAATACAGTTGGCCTTGTCAAAGTTAGTACATTGCTTTGTGAATGAGGTAAACAAACAAACGCAATTATTTTTACAATTATTTTTTTTATTCAACCATCTGACGGATTCACATCCGTCAGGAACTGGTAGCTTACGTTGGCTGCCATGACAAAAATATTGTATAAAGAAAAAAAATTACTTTGTTGAGAATAATAATAATATAGTAAGTAAAAGCTAATAAGGGGAAAAATCAGGATTGTTCCGATAATAATAGCAATGATTTTTTTTCTTTTGGTTTTAACGCCATTTCCCCCTAGTAATTGAGGCTCAGACGGTGCTCTTCAGGGGGACTTTGTATTGGAAGTGAGGAATTTCTCAGCCGCATACCCTTCCTGACATCAACCAATAGCTTTTTCTTTTGAAGAGTTCCAAATCTTTTCGGCCACTTGAAGAATCGAACCCGGAACCTCTTGGTTACGGTGCAACTGCACAAACAGTAGGCCACGGCTCCTTCTCATAATAATAATAATGATAATAAAAAATTAAAAATAATAGTAATGATGATAATAATAATGACATTCCTCCATGTAGGTCTCGGTGTTTTGGGTACGATCTCCCACGACTTACATAAATGCAATAATTAATGAGATTTTGTCCCAATAGCTACTTTGGAGTTAACAAAAGACCTGTTTTCTTTGAACAGTAAAGACCTTGTGATATGCTTTGAGAATCTCAGAATATGCTTTCAGAATAGAGGTTGTGCTTGATGTTGATGTTCTTGATGATGATCTTGATGTTCAACAAAATTAAAACAGCTATTTCACATCATATTAACATAATAGATATTAACATAATATATTAACATCATATTAACAGAATAGAGGTTGTGCTTGATGTTGATGTTCTTGATGATGATCTTGATGTTCAACAAAATTAAAACAGCTATTTTACATCATTAAAGATGAGGCAAATAGGTAATGATGTTAATAACAACATTAGCCAAAAGAAATTTTCCCAATTTTTTAAAAGTTAAAACTCCTTGATAATTAAAGTGAAAACGTCTGAATGATGTAGTTATTAACGTTTGCCAAATCCGTTCAAAAGAATTTAGAGGCTGGAGCTTGCAAGATTCACAAAGGTGTGGCTTTCGGAATAATAGCTTTTTCTTAGATTTAAGGAAGTCTAGTGGCTTGGTCTAATGCTTTTGTTCTGGGACTATTGATTTTTTTCTCTTGTCATTTTGTTTTTGATAAAGATCTGGAGATACAAAATCCAAGTTTGTTTACTTGCATGAGTGAATGTGTGTGTATGTGTGTGTGTGTTTGCACGGTCCAAATGTAACAGAACACCGACAACGTAAAAAGCTAACTTTTACTGTAGTAAGTGACATAACTCGGTGAGGTGTCTACATCAACACGTATTGATTCTACTACGAATAAATGTCATATCGAATAACGAAGCATTGATCCGATGAATATTGTGCTCTGTTAGTATCATTGCCACAGCTACTACTACTACTACTACTACTACTACTACTACTACTACTACTGCTGCTGCTGCAAGCATCACTACTACTCCTATTATTGCTACTGATAATATTTTAACATTATAATTTTATTATTACTTCCAGAGCTCAGTTTTGTTAATACTCCCAAAGGTCAGTGAAAGGGGGTGAGGTTTGTTTATGTTATCTCACTGTTCACCTAGAGTGAGTGCCATGGAGAACCAAAGAAAATTATATATTAAAATACTACAACGAAAGACATGGATTTGTGCAATTTATTTACTAGTTAAAGTACACTCTAACGATAGGATTACCTCAAAAATCGGATGTTTTTGACAGGGTTGCTAAATTTGATACGAGTAAACCTGCGTTAATCATGAGACACTAGGAAGATAATATTCTTGCCAACTTAAGATTCTAAGTCTGAGCGTTCCATTAGAATGAGTCTCCGGTATCATCAAAAATCTATTTAAGATTAGTAGAAGTGTTTACTATCATCAAAGTATATTTCTCTGGGGCTTCTCTTCGTAACTCATGTGTCCACGCTGAATATGTAGTTATTTAACCAAGGGTTAAAAGGTTAAACGCTGTCTTTTTAGTGCTTAGTTACTTAAATAGTAGGGTTATCTAGGCTCAAGATGGATAAAATGGATTGAGGTAGTTGAGGCATGCAGTTTTTCACAAATTCAGGAACCTTAATCTTCCACTTTTCAAACCTATCTAATTTTTATAACAGATATTGTTAAAAGTAAATAAGACTTTTATCTTCTTTTACTACACTTAGGGTATGGCCAGTTACCTACAAGATCCCACAATGTCTGGTTTAAAACGTTTAAGAGTATTGTTATGGAATTTAATTTGTATAGTCGTGTTTGCGAGAATTGCAAGAGATATAGAATAATTGAATTGTAAGGTAGTACAAATTTTTTTTATTTGAAAACATAATGCTTGAGATTTGGCTTGATGTTTCTTCATTTTTAGTGGTCTGTAAACCTCATTTGCATATTTGTGGTTTCTCCACTGTTTAAAAAATATCACAGAAATCTTGTTTGCTCGTCCAAAAGTGATATGCGTCTTTATTTTTGTATCTTAACTATATGCCACAGCTTGAGCCACAAAGGTGGGTGCTCAATCCTCTGTCGGCCGACAATAATAGGATTTGTGCTTAATATTTTGCATTTCAGGCTACCTTTAAGCTTGAAATCAAAACCTTGGTTGTTTTATGTTCTTTTCTGTCTGCTTACGTTTATATCCTTCTTAATATTCTTGCAATTTCAAACTCTTTATTCTGATACATATATGTTGTTATTCTAATATAAATATTGTTATTCTAAACAAATGTATTGCAAATATTTCAATTAGCACTCTTTGGCGTGCATCTCTCACTATTAATCAAAGACTGGGAATCATATATCCACACAAGTGGGTTTTAGATGTTCCCTTGCGAAAAGCATCTATTACAATCTCGGTTTGTTTGAACTGTACGTAGAATTTGTACTTTAAATTTGATCATTTTAAATGCTCTTACTCATTATAAGAAAATTCTACATATATTATGACTGTTTTTGTATGCTTGAGGTTAAAAAAGAAGTTAAAAAATGAAAAACGATTTGTTTTTAACGGCCAATTCAAGTCGCTTGTTCTGTAACAGGAAGAGTGAGCATCTTTTCCATTCCCAGAAGACAATTTGATTATAATTTTAAGACACTCTTACAGACTAGCCATTTTTAACAGGTGAACTTTAAATTTTGTCTGTATTAAAATTCCTTACTCGATTTGCTTGCTCAGAAAATGTTACAAACTATCAGAATCAACTACCATTTTCTGCTTAATTCCTAAGCTGGTATAGTACCAGCAATGTTACAACAGATGTCTGAATAGATGACTATTTGTTAACATTAGACTGCTTCTGTTTTCTAATTTTCTGTAATGTTTCAAACTTCATTTTCTCAGAAAAGGGGCAATACTCAAACTCATTTGTAAGCAAAGACACCAGAGCATGAGACTTTATAACGCATTTTAGCACGTAAGTAGCAGTACATGGTAGAACAGTACAGAAAGTTGCTACCGACATCGCACATGATTACTTTTGATCCTCAGGTATGTAGTACCTATATTATTTTTTCGGGGTTGCTAATGATTCCCAGATAAAATCCTTGTTTATTAATAGTTAGAAAACTGTAGTAAAACGCATGAAACAAGCTTGTTGTTAAAACCAGATGTGTCATTCTTCATATCACCATGTACACTATAAACACATTACCACAGATGCACTTACGTACCCAAGCTTATATTGACCTTAACATTCATCACGCAAGATTTGTTGTTAACACATGTACCTTTACCAACAATAGTAACTCTGTTCAGATCTTGATACGTATAAAACTCCATTATGCCCTACTTTGGACTTCCACATCTTAATAACGTCTCAAATTGACATGCGCTGTTTAAGCATTAGCGTCTCTGTTCTGCCAAGTAGTAAAGCCGAATGAGCTAAATGCTAAATTATGTTTAAGCCATTCAGCAAGTTCATCCGTTTAAAATTGAGAGGAATATAAAAAACACTAACTAAATAAGGAAAAATAAACATCTTTTTTGCTTTTTCTTTCTTTAATTTTATGTTTGATCCTTGTTTCTTTTCTATATTTCTGTATATTTCCAATGTATTTAAAGAATGGCTGGTTGTGCATTGCTAATAATGCCAAAGGCCTTAAAAGGTATACTCTCGTTTTCTGCTGGTGAACTGTATTATCACCCAAAAAAGAAGCGAAATGTAATTGTTATGTTTGGTTTGTACGATTAGAAAGTATAATCTCCAATAAAGCATTTTACAGTGGATAATTTTGTAGAGGACTAGGCCTGACAACGTTTATTTTCTTTTATTGATTACAATTTTACGGCTGATCAATGCGTTGCTGAAACGGCGTTCGATTTGTTAAAAAAGATCAGTAACAGTGATCCTTGTCTAAAAAGCAAAGCTTCATTAATTTTTGCTTGCAGTTTTCTTCGACCCCTTGATAGGCGTCATTAAGCGTTCTTTGCAGGACAAAAGGGGAACTAAGGTAGCTAACTACCTGATTAGTGACTATCGCTTATCTAAAGACATTTTCCACCATTTTCGTGCTGATGAGGTAATGCAGGTAAGGGACTTGCAAACATAAAGTTCAGCACACAAGCAAATAGAAAACGGGACATGATAAACTGCATGAAAATCCCAACTTGCTTAAAAAGACAAAAGCTTGAATAACAAAAAAGCAAATAGAAAAAGGGACATGATAAACTGCATCGAAAATCCCAACTTCCTTAAAAAGACAGATGGCCTGAATAACAAATAAAGTGACCCACGAAAGTATTTAATTTCTTTGTAAATTTTCACTTAGTTTGTCGGGGAGTCCCAATTCATCTGGATCACGAATCAATCTTTAAAACAGCGACAGGCAATAAGGCAAATGGAAATGAGCTATTCTCACTACTGGATGAATTTCCTTAAAAGAGCGTATTATATCTTTCTCCTAATAATATTAATCTCTACCATTACGTCATCTTGTGTGAATCGTTTTATATGACGATTATTAGCTTATCATGTCTGTAGGACCAAAAAACGAACGAGTACGTTTGGCGTTTATATAACTATGAAATTACATTCCTTGTCTTATGGGTCTTTTCATAATTTATATCATTTATTTTCTCAGAAAACGTGAAAGGGCAAGAACTTAAATGCTTGTTAATAGTAGTTAAAAGAGATGGAATGAACTGAAACTGATCGTTGTTTAAAACACCCCAACAGGAAATATTATATCTCTGAATCTGAGATTCTAATTTAAATGTGAGAGGTCATTTAGGACCTTATAGGATAGAATGTCTACTTTTATCCTTTTTCAGAGAGCAAGACACTAAGTGGGATTTAAGAATAATAGAACCAGTAAGAAAAAGCAAAGAAAAAAGAAATAAGTACAATTAAAACAGGATTGTATGGCAGTGTCTTTTTTATACAGCTCATTAAATAAGAAAAACGAGGAGCTGTAGCTTAATGGTTAGTGCAGTTGCACAGTAACCAAGAGGTTCATGGTTCGATTCTCCGAGCTGGCGAAGAAAATTTGGAACTTTGCAAAAAAAGAAAAAGTCATTAGTTGGTGTCAGAGAGAGATTCCGCACTGACAAAACAAAGTCCCGTCTGAGTCCCAATTGCTGTGGAAAAATGACGTTAAAATGAAATAATAATAATAAAAAAAAAGGAAAATAAGAAAAACGCAGCGGGCTACTTACACAATTGAGAAAGGGTATGCATCAATCTTAAATTATCCTGAAAACAAAAGAATAAAAGAAGACAACAAAAAGCAACCAGATTTTATTAATAAGAATGATATGAAGGTCAGTATTGTAGCATGGAAATAAATATTGAGAATGCAACTTAGAATATTTAAAAGAAAAACACCATGTCTTCTTTAGGTGAAGTGTCCCAATTAAGAAGCTGTTAATGCAGTTACATCACCAATGAAAATGGTGTAAAGATAAAAGAGTATTAATAATAGTAATTATGGTGGTGATGACAATAATAATTACACTGATGATCATTAAAAAGTAATATCCTTTCTTATTTCTTTTCTCAAAATATTTTGATAGCTGTGTATTTAATGCGAAAGAGAGTTTTTGATTTACCTAACATTATAAAGAAATCAGTTTATACTAAGACCTACGAGTTTACTTTACTTACTGATTCCATCAATTTTGTAAAGAGTTGAACCTTACAGACGATGCCCTCCAGTTGATCTTTGTTGTGGTTAAGAAATTTCCCACTGCCACAACAAGGTTCCTCTGAATGGCATCGTCTTACCTTACTTAATGCGGAAAGTGACATCAAAAGCTTAGTTCAACCTGCTTTAATTTTTACAAATAGGATGTAATTACGATCTATATGACTTATATTAGTAAGGTGGTGTGGGGTTGCTACAAAATGTTTCGTTGGTAGAGTAATGATTACAAAATTAATTTGAGTAATAGCATAGATTCAATGCAGCTGAGTCTTATTAATTTTAATATTCATTTCTTTTTTGTTTGCTTCAGAACGTATCATGGTAATCGACACAGGGGGATTTTCCAACATACAAGATACAAGCTGAAAAATGAAGGAAAAAAATAAAAGGAATTTAACATCATGGTGACATTAAGAAATATAGGAAAATTATTAAACTCAAAATCTCTTTATTTTACCTTAGATACTCGGAGTAATTCTACTATTAATCCAATTACTTGTTAGACAACAAGTACAAAGTCAAGTGTTGCATCTGATGTCTTGGAAAAGGTTATCCCAACACCACAAGAGATGGTTCAATTCTACTCTGTAGTTTCTAGTCATTGGATGCTAAGAGAACTGAGAAAGGCAAGCCTCATTTCTGCTCCGAGTTCAAATGAGAATCGGAATATGCCATTCCTTTTTGACCCTTGAGGACACGTACAGAAATAGAGAACCGTTAAAGACAAAGTAAATTTGACCTACTCAGAAACAGATTCAATTATCCAAAGTAAATATGAAATAAGTTACAAACAGTTTGTCAGGGGACACAAAATAGGGTGGGATTCAGAAGAAAATAGGTATGCCATTCGTCTATAACTACAAATGTGTAATGTTTTCGTTACAAGTTGTATAGAGGTAACTACCGTTATAATTCTTATTTAAAAAAATGAAGGTAGGGATTTTGAAAACCGGAGCAAAATCATATTTACGCTCAAACACTCTTGTTAATGTTACTCAGCCCTCTGGAAAGAAAAAAAATTGATAGTCACTTTAGCCTAGGACGAGTATTATTATTGTTAGCATTCTGATACATTATATTGTAATTGGTGTGGCAGTCACGACCTTGGATTTTGGTCTGACTATTACAGTAGAGTAAAGATCACACTTCTTTTGTCTTTTGACTTGTGAATACAAGCAGGCCAGAAACAAAACATTGAGTAAGGCACTTGAGATTCCTGGTACTTTTTGTCGATTTCTGCTTGATAGAGTAGATGATGGCCGCGAAACGTTAAAATACCTACCGGTGTTTATATTGTAAAAGAAGTCGACACTGCTGTCCACATATCTCATTCAAAGTTCCCCGACTTAGACTAAGTGCGGAATAACGTACACCTGAGTGACAAAAAAGAGCTAATGAACAAAGAAATAGACTCACGTTACCTTTGAGGTACAGGACACATGAAGGCAGATCTAGTCGTAAATGAACACGTTTTATTTTCTGTACCGGAAGAATTAATATCAGTACCAAAATCTTGCATGGTTCTGACTGTTTTCTAAGGGAAGAAAGGAAGGAAAGGGAAGTCAAGGCAGGAAGATTATATATTTAATTAGTGGAGTGTCAAGAAATATGACCCATCTTTCGCATCCATTAGACCTCACCGCTAATGGGCCTACAGATAAAACCGAGAAGTACTACTTTAATCACTGTTTTGCATCTTATGTTACGTTAGCCTTGAAAAGCAACCACAACATGGGCGTCGTCAAGGATGACAGTAATTTCAAGTTGTCTACTCCAAAGTCTTTACATCCAGAAACAATGCATGAAAGTGAATTATTTCTAGAAAACAGAGAAAGAAAGGAACTTAATTAGCAGGCTGGAGACTTTCAGGACCATCTGGAGTGTCACTCCAGCCAAGGATGTGATCATAGATTCTCTGGCTCATAGGAATCAAAACTTGTTCTTCCTAAGCACACATCAGCGGTGCTTTTGCAATATGAAGAAGCTTCACAAATATATTTGTCTCAGAACCCCACAAAAGTTAATGGAAGGCTTATTGTTTATCCTTAATGGTAATGCACAATAAATTGGAAAGATAAAGAAGAACAGAGAAAAAATATAAAGAGGGATACATTTTCCTAGACAAATATAAACTGATAAATGTTATAGCATAAGTGGTAACCTGAACCCTTAAGTATGTATAGATATGGATAATGAGGGTTGTTGTGTTTCATTAACGAGTAGCTAAAAATTGAATGAATGTGTTACACAATACGTACAGCGAGACCTGAAGTGATAATGAAGATTTGTCCAAAGGAGCCGGAACTGAGATATCCCCTAAGTGACTATCTAAGATTTATTTGACATATGTCACAAGACATTTGCTGATTTGAGTCCAACTCAACCAGAAAGAAATAATATTCTTTACATCCGTAGTCCAGACTATAGTAGTAATGGGACAAAGGTCGATTGACTTTATTTTGCAACATTTTTACATTAAGGTGTTATTACTCATCTTTTTTTCTTATATATATATATATAAGAAAAAAAGTTGGGTAATAACACCTTAATATATATAACATATGTAACATGACAATTATTCTTACTCTCTTTCATCATTTATTTGCAAACCACTCATTTATGTGTTACTCGTTGTGTTGTCTTTCATATTGTCCTGCTGCTTATTTATGTATGTAGCATTTCTTCACGATCATTCAATTAGCCAATACCATCTTTGGCTCCGAGTGTTACATTCTAATACTATATATATATATTTATAATATATATTTATATTATTATTTTATATTATTATTATTTATATTTATATTTCTATATTTATTAATTATATATATATATATATAAATAAATATATTAGCAAATGAATATGAAATGTCAACAGCAACAGTGCTCTACCACATTGAAACGTAGGAGCTATCATATAATCAGATGTACGAGTAAGAATATTAAGAATATATATAAACTATAAGTAAATGTATATATATATATATATATATATATATAAATTACAATATGTTACTGCAACTTGAATAATTTCAAAAACTGTTTTACTCTTCCCTTTTTCCCCTTTGATTTACTATGATTCTTTTGGTTAGTGTTAATTACATTTTATACAGATTATTCTGATATACTGATATATTTTACTTTAACTTTTGCACCTTCTTTATTTATGTATAAGTAATTCTCACAGGACGTCTAGGACAACAGCATTTATATTATATAAAATTTTCTTGTATATAGTTTTACGACTGAAGAACTCGTCCTGTATAAAGATATGTCAATAATATAATAATGATGATAAATATTAATAATATAAATAATAATAATAATAATAATAATAGCAATAATAATAGAAATAGTAATAATAATAATAAACCAGTCAGCGAGGCTTGGAAAAATAAAGCACTTCATGGCAAGTATGCACAACGTAGCCTAAAGCCTGATGTAAATTTATCTGATACCCATAGGTGGCTGAGTAGTGCGGGTCTCAAAGCGGAAACAGAGACATTGATCATGGCAGTTCAAGACCAAAGTCTGCGTGCAGGAAACTACGAGGCAAATATGTTACGGAATGGGGCAGATACGAAGTGCAGAATATGTGGGGAAAATATACGCGAACGATAAAATTCCTTAGGCTATGAGTAATGGCCCGGTGATTGGTAGTTCTAAAACTTTGCACAATATGAAGAGAAGAAATGAAAAAATAATAAAAATAATATTGTCATTGTAGATCATTTTTATTTCAGCACGAATCGTGATAGACATCAGTTTCGTGGCAAGCTACTGAAAGATTTGGCCTCATAGCTGATAAATTTTTCGTTGAGATGCATCAAAAAGAAACTTTTAAATTTTCTGTTTTTGTTCCTTCAAATGCATTAATGGTTTTATGTTATTTTCTACATTCCACACGTTACAAAAGAATGATATAAATTATGTGAAAATATCTGAATAAATCTACTGGGAACGAAAGAAAATTTGTTTCCGAGAAGTGTTCAATTCGAGAATTTTTTTATCCATTACTAGGGAAGGTTAGTGAACTAAATTTTTATCGGACATTATTTGGTAATGAGAAATAGTATATTTATTTGTCTGATCAGTTGTTCCTCTAGTCTATTTTACTGGAACCATTACCTGCTCCTCGAATGGAATGGATAAAGTATAAGAAAATGCTGGAGCAGTAATATTTAATTACAGTTCAAATTGGGGAAAACCCCCAGAATGCTCTACAATGAAGCAAATGTTAGTTACATTCAAAGTGAAAATGCGAGTAGAGCAGAAGAGAAGAAGCCAGAGAGTACAAGACCTGATTCTTCGTAACTTTATTGTAGGCATGAAAAGGACTGACACAGAATTGAAAGACAGAGCCATGAGGCCAACTAGACAAAGGAAATTTCTGAAAACGAATGACAATTTAGTAGAGGACCAGCAAAAGTGTAAGTAGTAAACAGAAAAAGGTTATTATTTGTCAATGACTTAGATAAATGTCAGTTCTCCGTGAGAATGGGGACATAAATAGCTGTAGTTGGAGTGACAGCAAGAATATAAGCATTGGTTTAAAAATGTGTGTTCAGTTATTCTGGATGTTATATTGTGGGGTGTTTACTTTTGTTAGGTTTGGTTTTTTGGGTTTTTTTGTGCTCTGGCGAAAGGGAAACACCAGAGCACGTGTTACACTGCAGAGCCATTGGCCTTCAAGGTGATGTGCAAACTGTGAACGAAGAGCTTCGACAGTGGCTGCAATTTACAAACTTTACATTATAATATGACTTTTTTTATAGTTGAACATTCATACTTTTTAGCTCATACGCATATATATTTTTTGTTAGGCTTATTTTTTTCAGTAGCAAGAGTTTTTATGGATAGCTGACGTAATATTTTTTTGACATCCGACGAGTTTAAAATATTTTTCTGGAGAAAATTCAACGGATTGGCAAAACAAAACTTCAAATTGAGGCCCTTTCTGCTGATGTAGGATAATGTATTTCCAGGGGAAGGTTTATTCCCTTAGGAGATCCCTGGAGATTCCAGTGAGCCATCTGCAGCTAATTTGTAGGAGTATGGTTTGGCTTGATGATGGGATCATTTCCGTTGAGGCGAAACAAGTCTTATGGCGAAACAAGTCTTAAGGCGAAACAAGTCTTAAGGCGAAACAAGTGTTTTTTATTTGGATATATTAAATAAAACTACTTACAACCTTCTGCTACTGCACAAAGCCCCCAACAAATTAGTTATGAAACAAAACGTCTTGCAATTCCTTGTACAATATGTTGGTTGCAAGAAATATAATGTATCTGACCTTGATAGGAAATGAAACTAACAAGGATTATTACGTTATTCGCTTGATGAGTAGGACCTGACTAAGTTTTGAGAGACACGCTTACCATCATCAAGCAATTTAATTGATTGAAAGGATAATTAATTTGTCAAAAAGAAATTAAACTCATGGGAAGTTCAGCGCTCAACATACCTTTTGTCGTGACAGTTGCTATAGTTGCAAGAAAGGAAGGGATCATTTTAATTCGGAGTTTCCATTTTTTGAAAGTCCAATTATCTTACAGAATATAAATGATATAAAACAATATTGATATTTTAAAGTAATGTTTCAAGCTTGATATTACCATGTGTGTTTTCCCATATAAATCTCTAAATTTGTATATGAGTGCTCTTGAAAACCAGCGTTTGTAAAAGAGTGGGTAGTTTGTTTCATTTGATGCGATTATACATCCTTTTAAAATTGACATAAATTAAAAGCCCGGATATTCAATTTTTAGCTCGATATTGCCAGGTGTGTTTTTTCCATTAAAAATCTCTAAAGTTTTATTTGAAAACGGTGCTCACAAACCAGCATTTGTGAAAGAGTGGGTGTTCGTTTCACTTGCTATCAATTATAGATCCCTCAAAATCGACATAAATTAAAAGCCCGGATTTTCAATCTTCCAGGCTCGTTATTGTCATGTCGAGCCTGGAAGATTGAAAACGACGCTCCTACTGTTATTTTTCCCAGATTCAAAGCTGAATAACAGATGTTACAAAGCATAGCAATCTTGGTCTATGCTTTAAACACTGATATGAAGAAACTGGATTGAATATATATTGTTTAATTTTTGAAACCATTGAAGATTCCAGCCACTGTATCGATGAAACGACCAAGATGAGAGATTTTCTTAAGTTTCATTAAATAAGGTCGCACATCGGTCAAGTGAGAAGTGTAAAGCAAACAGATGATGTGACCAAAATCATACGTAAAGTATCTCTGGTTATGTTATTGAGACAGTGATAAAGGCTGCAGTAACTACCAGATGGAAAAATTATGAATATCTTTATGGATTTTTTTATGTATGTTAGTATGAATGTATATATGTACGCATGTATGTATGTAATGTATGTATGTATGTATGTATATAATGTATATATGTATATAATGTATGTATGCATGTAATGTATGTGTGTAATGTATGTATGTATGTATTTCTTTATATATGTATGTATGAATGTAATGTATGCATTATGTAGGTATGTTTATATGTATGTATGTATATATGTATGTACGTATGTAACTCAAGTATGTAATGTATGTAATGTATGCATATATGTATATATGTATGTATGTATGAATGTAATGTATGAATGTATGTGTGTAATGTATGTACGTATGTATGTATGTATGTATGTATGTATGCTTGTATGTATGTATGTATGTATGATTTNTTTTATGTATGTTAGTATGAATGTATATATGTACGCATGTATGTATGTAATGTACGTATGTACGTATGTAGGTAGCTAGGTATATATGCAGGTAGGTAGGTAAATAGGTAGATATTCATTAATTGCTTGGCCAGAAACGATTGTGCAGTGCTTCTTTTCGACTTCATTATATCTTTTACACAAACCAGCCTTGTGGTTCAACATATATAGCAGTACAGCGCAAAAGGAAACACAGAATAAACAGAAAAATCAATGCAGAAGTATCATGTTCAGAATGTATTATGTTAATTTGGATTTTAGGTATTTCTAGAAGCTGTTTTGAAAGCCAAGACATGACTGGGGGCTTGAAAAGAAACAATGTACTCACTGTACTTAAGTCCAATTCTCGACTGGTTTCTCTACTTTTTCAGATGCCTAATAAACGGAATGTTCAATTCCAAATGGTTGTGCAAATCGTAGGTTTTATGTGTATGAAAACATATGGAGCCTTAAGCTGGTACACGAGTTTGTGCTACAGCAAGACGTCGAGAATGCCAACGACCCCTTCACGGCTTCTATTGAAACACACTTATTCGGAAAATGGACTTCTTTTGGAGACCTAGCACATGCGCCTGGTCAAATCAGCACATTTTGTAATTAGTTTATTAACTAATGTGGGCTATAAGATTAAATCAAAGAAATAAAGAGCAAACCAATGCCAACCTCAAATGTTGGTTTAGAAATTCTGATGAAACTTGATATATAAACAAAAAATATTTCAGTGGAAATGTTTGAAAAAGTGGAGAAATACGTCAAAGAAATGTACATGTTACAAAATCAAAAAAATATTTTAAAAATCAGAGAAGACAAAATTAACAATCGATGATAAAAGAAAGGAGGATTATCTATATTAAAAAATCCGATGTTTAATTAAAAATTATTCAGTTATTTTATGACATACGCCAAATTTAAGGTTGTCATTTAAATTTCGATTTCGATCTTTTCAAATTGTCTGTAATTGCGATGCATCCCCCCTGCACCCTCCCTCCATGACATTCAGTTGCTGTGAATACTCACGTTCCATTAACTTCCTATTCTATGATAGTATTCTGTAAGGCAAACTAAATTTGTATTATTGGTTCGATCGTAGTAACTTTACAATAATTTTTCTTATTTCTGTGAACTTTTTAATCGAGTGACAATGAACAGAAAACCGAAAAATTTTCAAAGCGGCAACCATGGAACACGCATTAAAGACGCTTTCTGCTTTTTTCAGTTAAAAACCCCCTGCCATCACACCATTATCTTTTTCAATTTTGATCTAAAACAAACGGTTCTATTTCAGACTAAGTAGTCACGCAATTTATGTTACAAAACGAATATAGAAAAATATTTTCAAATGAATCCCGTTTCTTGCATTTAAACATAGGTAGTGAACAGGTGAATCTTGCTTTCGTTAATATTTTCTCCTCGATATATAGAAGGTGAAAACAACAAGGTTTACCGATGATCAAACATAAAAAAACGGGCAAGGAATGGTAGAAAATAGATGTATGGTTAACAGGAGGCTGAGGCTTAATCCTGATACTACTACCATCAATGAATTCCAGGCCTTGCTTCTCAAGAACGTTTCACCTAAATCCATGTCGTAAACACAGAAGCTCAAATCTGCTCCCATGCTATCAGAGCATTAGCTACCTTTGGAACCCGAATCCTGAGAACATCTACCATAAAAGTTACAAAACTTTGCTGTAATAGCTTTGTTTATTCCACAGAAAAGATATTTACAGGTAAACAACATCCCAGTTTATGTGAAAAAGATAAATCTTCAGATAAAAACAAAATTACCCAACTTTTAGTCATGAATTGTTAGCATCCAGCTTGTTAGCTTTGATTGAACTTACTTAGTTTATTTAGAAGGCTTTGGTTGTGATAATTTAATTGCCTCACTTTTTAGGTAGATTAATCATTTCTTTATTGACAGTGTTTTGAGAATATTGCACCTACATGGCGTTGGATAATGACGAAATAGATGCTGACATGACAGAAGGAATAAAAGCAAACAGGAGCGTGCGAGATTACAAGGCAAGCAAGATATAAAGTGGCGTTGACTGATTCAATATAGAAGGTTACAACAGTGGGAAGGATACTGCACTTACGATTTAATACGAACGACAACCAACTCCAATAAGTGCCTCGTAGAAGGAGGTGACGCCCGTAACATTTAACATTTAATTGTCAAAAAACAAAGGCCATGTAACACAGGTCTCGAGTATACAAAATGAAGACCTAATTAGGAACGCTACATGGAAGCTTATTTATGAAAACCCATCACTTGGTTATGCACAAAGAATTGATCTCAACAAAGTAGTACCAGATTGAATGCTCCAAAAATTTCCAGTGTCATTGTTCTTGTATTGCGGGTAACTGTAGTAAATGAAATAAAAGAGATGACATCACTGAAAACACTGGCGATAGCAGAACAATGATGAAGATGTTGAAGGTAGGGAGCATGCTCTTCAAAGGAAGGAGAATTTGTAATGAAAAATAAATAAACTATGTGTGGTGCATGCAATTTACTATATATTATACAAGACAAGTAAAGAAATAGATGGGGTCATATCTAGGTCAGCAATCATGTTTAATTCTTCTTAGGACGTTTCGATTCAGTACTGACTTTTCGAAATTGGCGAAAACATAGAGCGAGGTTTTTCTCCTAACCCTTGGGGTGCGTTTGTTTTCCAAAATTTAAATGCTTGATTCTACCAAGTATTAATTGCTCTTTGATATACACTGACGCCTTTCTTAAGTGTTTTGGGAGCTTTTTGCCTGTATAGGCTATAAGAAGGAAATTACTTTTAGTATATGGTTACCTGCGATAACGTATACATGACAAAAATTTTTACCGATAATTAACCTATCCTAGTACTAGTGAATATGAATTGTTGATGGACGAAAGCATTTGTTTACAATGTCTCCAAATACATTGTCCAAACCTCGACTGTGAACAGAAATACCCCCTAATATTTGCTGGGCTACTGATTTGATTTCAATATGGCATGCCTTCCAAAGGAGACTATTCTACGAAACACGGCTCAGTTACAAAAAAAACATTTTGGTATGACAGGTGTATTTTCTTGGTTATCAAATTAATTGGCGCCTTTTTTACACGTACGAAAACAACTTTTGATTAGTTTTAATTTCACGAAAATTATCCGCTTTCTCAAAATAATCTCCAAAATAAGAAATATCAATATCCAAAATCTGCCGGGGTTTTTAAAATATGGGTTTTCTTTTCGTTTCTATTATAAAGGTTTGATGAGCAATGCACCCTATCAACAATATTTAATTAAACTAAATTTGATCCTGAATTATTTTACACCAGCTGCCCTCTTTAATCGCCTTTGAATGAAAAAGAGCGAAAGGTTGCTATAAAATGAAAAATAAAGATAAAATGAGATGGTCATTAAGATTTTACACTGGTTTTCCTCTTTCCCAGTTTTCTGCCAGGTCATCAAACGAGGTTATCAACAAGAAATTTCAATGTTTATTTATTACTAAATCATGTTTTGATGCAGAGAATGACGTAAGCATCTATTCCTGTTAAGAGGGTGGAGGAATTAAATTCCATAGTATTCTTAAGCCTGTTTATGTACGATGATTTTCATATATACATACATATATACATTCATACATAGATACATACATACATATATACATGAATATATAAATACATATATACATACATATATACATATATACATATATACATAAAAATATACATATATACATAAATACATACATACATACATATATACATTCATACATACAAACATTCATACATACATACATACATAAATACATACATACATACATATATACATTCATACATACATAAATACATATATACATAAATACATACACACACACATATATATACATTCATACATACATACATATATACATAAATACATTCATATATACATAAATACATACATACATTCATACATACATATATATATATATATATAAATACATAATCCGTTCCTCTTTAATCTGGTTTATCTTTCTCTCGTTTTAATCTAAAACAAAAGATTGTAAGTAAGAAAGGCTGGGTCTCAAAAGAGAAAAAGACAAAAAAGAAAGATGTTATATCATCCTATCGGTTAAAAGTGAGATTCACTTCAGAAGAATCAAACCACGAAAAATAGCAATCGAAAAACAAAGTTACAAGCGGCAGTCTGACATTTTCGACACAGTTAACCAAACAGACATTTTTATAANTATACATTCATACATAGATACATACATACATATATACATGAATATATAAATACATATATACATACATATATACATATATACATAAAAATATACATAATATACATAAATACATACATACATACATACATACATATATACATTCATACATACAAACATTCATACATACATACATACATAAATACATACATACATACATATATACATTCATACATACATAAATACATATATACATAAATACATACACACACACATATATATATACATTCATACATACATACATATATACATAAATACATTCATATATACATAAATACATACATACATATATTCATTCATACATACATATATATATATATATATATATAAATACATAATCCGTTCCTCTTTAATCTGGTTTATCTTTCTCTCGTTTTAATCTAAAACAAAAGATTGTAAGTAAGAAAGGCTGGGTCTCAAAAGAGAAAAAGACAAAAAAGAAAGCTGTCATATCATCCTATCGGTTAAAAGTGAGATTCACTTCAGAAGAATCTAACCACGAAAAATAGCAATCGAACAAAACAGTTACCAGCGGCAGACTGCCAGTTTAACCACAGTTCACCAACCAGCAATTTTTTTAATTAGTTTTCACCTTTGTTTGTCTATGGCAGTACTAATTACCGTGTGCAGTAGGTTTTGTATGTTAACATACACAGACATTAACACATTGTTGATAATTAATTTTGTTCTCATGACCATCTTCAGACTTACTTTATTACTAAAACAGAAAACAGAAAATTCAACATTAATAAGCTGAAGGAAAAAAGAAATATACTGACAAGTCAGAGAACAATTATTTTTCCCAATTCTTCGTACTTATTCATTATTCGTACTTCTTTGTACTTTTTCATCAGAAAAGAAAAATGAAATATTTGATTGCAAAATATGATCAGGTGAACGACAAGCGTCGTGAACTCAGGTGATAGAGCATATGGCCATGATAGCCACATGATCAGATCTGAAACAAAATCAAAACGATTTAAATTTCTCTGTTAACGTGACTACAAACGGGTAGAACTTAAAATTGGATTAAAACGAGAGCATACAGAGCCAAACCATTTTCAGATTTGAATTTAACAGGTCACAAACGGTGAGAATGAGTAAACAAATACTATGTAACTGAGATTTCGAAAAATTTTGTTGACCAATGCAATTGGCTAAAAAATTCAGCAACGCATTAAATGGAGACCTGTTTCTGCTGATGTTTTGCTTTCAAGGGGTTTCCGTAAATCAGACATCATCAGAATTTCCTCGCACAAAATCAAAGCAAGTAGCCCATACATATAGAGGCCATATAATATAATTTTCAATGTATCAAAATACTTTATCATTTGCAAAATCTCTTAAATAAAAATACTAACATCATGTTCTTTTGGGGTTATCGGGAATCCTATAAATTTGAAATCCTGCTAATAACCCCTAGAAAATCGTCTTCGGGTACTCTTTGTGGGATAATTGTCCCCAGAATAGAATTGTACGCCAGGCAATGCCTCTAATAAAATAATACCTAACAGTTGTACATCGGAAAAGTGTTATGAAGTCTTTGAAGCATCATATGCTATGGCCAAAAATGACATTTCATTCCACTCTTCAATCTTTCACAAATACCAGTTTTGGAAAGATCTGGGGGAGAGTGAAATGGATGTGGTTACAAGAAATTTCCCATCATTCAACTACCATTAACGCAGAGCGTCGTATTCAAAGATTTTCTTTCTATTTTCTTACTACAGTCGAGCCCCAATTAATGAAGTTAGCCCTTGGGGTCAACGAGTAACGGGTCACTGATATATGTGAAAACAGGGACAAGATCATGAGGTTCACCAGCAATAGAAGATTAGCGAAGAATTGAGGCAGAAGACCCGAAGCATTAAAATGATGAGCTGTTAGTCCAGGTCTTGTAAAATTAGTTTATTTAGCAGACAAGAGCTGGAATATCAATTTCAGGCCTGCGTCTTCAGGAGAAAGGAGAACATTGCTATTTGTAGTTAAATGGCCAGTCAGCTAATCACAAAAGGTTCAAAGCATCAACTAGAACAATAAGACAAATTTGAAGAATGGCACAAGATAAGAAACTTCCACAATCAAGGGATGAAAAGTTTAGTCCCATCAGAAACTGTTAAACTTTTTTTTACCAAAACTACATAAAGCAGTCGAAGGGAAGGAAATTATATCGGAGGATATATTTAACCCTGAAGAAATTGATCTTTCGTGAAAATATTTACAGCCAAAAAGCTGTAGTCTCATGTTTCAAGAAATTTGCTTCTGAGCTGAAATAAATGACGAATCGTTCACCTGTGCTAAGTTGCACAAACGATACAGAAATTCATAAAATGAAACCTATTCCTACTGGAGAATCTATAAGGCCAAAATGTCTAAAAATGTGTGGATGGATACACTTGCTGTGATCTACAAGTCACGTAAAATACCAGGATCACGCTGGAAATTTTTGCTGGTCGTAATTATGTAATAATTTCTATCAGCGGTTGAACTCCTTTATCGTTTACAAAGCAGCAGTTTTCGAAAGCTTGTTCCGCACATCTCCATAAACTCAGAAAAAGTGATAGTCCTGTTATGTGCATGTTTCTGACTCCAAACACTCCGTCTTTATTTCATTAAATGGATCAAGGAGTCTTGCTAGCGATATAGAAGATAAGATTACAGAAGATAGCTTTTCCAGAAAGGTATTTACACTTAAGATCTTGATAAAACATAGAGCAGTAACGACGTTGCAAACAGACATAATTTGCTGTGCTTGGGATAAAGCAAGCCCAAAATCCATCCCCAAGGCTTATAATCAACTTAAAATACACTTTGACAGAATGCAGACAAATGTAGAGCATGAAGAAAACTATTCTTCCGAGACAATGGTTGAAATTGTCTAATGTCTCAGCAGGTTTTTAAATGAAAATTCGCAGAAGAAGAGTTTAGAAATCTAACCGGACATTCCAATAAAAATGAAAGTAACAGTGAACAATATAATGACGAAGAAAAGAAACAAATTTTTGTAATTAAGAGAGAGCAAAAGTTTCAAAGCATGCTTGTCTTGGATGAAAAAGCAGAAAAATGTTGACCTTGTTTAAGTAATACAACTCTGCTTCACGATGCGCGTCGTCATGCGATCACTGTACAATACTGTAAGCAAACTAATATGCTTTATTACTTTGGAAACGACGTATAGGTTTTCATTTAACCACAGTTTATATTAGTATAGTTGCAATTCATGTATATAAGAGTGTCACTGACGTCATTGAATTAAAAGGGTGTTATTTTTCTTTCTATTCTTTACATTATCATCTCAATATTATTCACATTTTTGATCATCCGGACTCATTCAGACAGGGTTGGGTTAAGACCAATCAATTTGCATGATGAAAGTTTGACTGTTTTCTTTTTCAGTCCTCGAAGGAGATAACAGTGTACCTAAAGGAAGCAACAGGTCAATGTAACTATTGTCATTTTAGGCCAATATTGAAGGAGCCCCTGTTACATATATGATTGGTCTTTCATCTGATTTTAAGTAGCATCAAAATGGAATTTACAGTGAAACGCAGTGCAAGTGTAACTTATGATCAATTTATAGAATGCGTTAGTGAACATTTATGTGGGAATGAGTATCAAAGATCAAGGTAATGAAGATTAGGGGTCACATTAAATGAAGAGCAGAAGCGACAATGGATACTGCACAAATGATACTATCCATTTACGGGGTCATGGGCCAACCAATATATTATTCGATTACGAGAAAGGTGCTACGAATGAAGGAGAAATGCATTTGCTTAATCAACTGTAAAGGACTGTTTTCTTCACCTGTTTCAAAATTCCTGGAGGATACAAAAAAGTGGACTTGTATGGAAATTTGCCAGATTCTGCCAATTTATGGACATCACTGCTGCTTGGGCATTTCTGTCTTTGATGTGCCATGAACTTTTTGTGATCTTGAGTACGAATTCCGAACACCTGCAACCAAAACAGTATTTCAGCTATTTCAAAGATAACTACATCGAACTCCAGTAAAGAGGATTGCCATATTAAAACTTTCTTTTTCTCTCAAGGTTTGAAACATGTAGGGTTGAGCAGGAGACCAAGTTTGAGAAGAACGGCCACACTGACGGATGGGGATGGCGCTTTGATGCGAATTGTAAGAGTGCTCAACGGAATTAGTGGAAGTTCATCACATCGATCCAATAAGAAAAATGTTATTTCGAGCACACATTTAGCTCCCAATTGGTGATCATCCTCACAAAAGAAAACATACGTCCATTGTTCAGAAAGGGGTAAAGCACGTCTTAAATGGTTACTTGCGTAAACAGGAAAATAGTTAAAGTGATTAACATTTAACTTCCGCTATTCCTGTGGGTTTTTTCAAAACATTATATTTAAGAGGATAGGGTTGATTCACAGATTACGTAATCAACTTTCGGCCCATTTCATACTCTCCCTCCTCCTTGTAATCAATCGTAGTCATTTGGTGACCCCTACCAAAATTACGTCATCATCTGCTTGCTCTCTTAATCAATTTTATAGTAATTGGTGAACCCTCCGAAAAAGTACCCCATGATCTACCCTTTGGCTATTCAAGCCCTATTCAAATTTACGAATTACAATTTAACAACAACAACAACAAGGACAAAAAACAAGAGAACTGTAAAGAATCTTGAATGCTATGTATGTATATTGAATCCTATATTCAGTTTTTCCATAATATGTATGAAAGCGATTACCAAAAAGAGCAAAAGAAAACAAAATACGCTATTAATTATTCTTTCATTTGCTTATGTCATCAAACCTGTTGACCCCCCCATAATCAAGCATAATCAATTTTGATGACCCTTCCCCCCTATTTGATTACTATGGATGTTAACAATCCCATATTGGCTGAACTACTTTAATCAGTGTAATTGATGTTGTGCAAGTTTTTTTTAATCATTAACATTTTCTTATAACAAAGATTCACCGTGGGTGGGTGTCAGTGCTAAGTTTGAATTAACTATAACCACCTGTTGTTTTGTATTGAAGCTTACGGTTCGTAACATGATTTATCAGCCTCTGTAAGAGGCGAATGTAGGTGTTATCATTTCATTTGTAAAAATAATGTTGATATTTTGATACTTACAAGTATCATGATGTCATTATGTAAAGCAAATAGTAATGAATGTAATTCCTCCACATTTATTTTCCTTCACAACGCTCTGCCTTTGCCAAAACGTACCAAGAATGAAAGCACAAATATTCTCAATAACAAGTTTTACAATACAGTTTTTATTATTCCAAGGATAGTCATATATTCTTAGGTGATTACATTTCTTCCTTTGTCTGACATTAACTTTTCAGTATTTTTTTCATATTTTTTTTGTGGAAGAGATGTGGAATTAATCTTACTCGAGCCTATTGTTAAGGGAACGCTGGTCCTCAGGGAGTGATTGTCCTCAGGGAGCGATTGTCCTCAGGGAGCGATTCTGCAGCAGCAAATGGCTGAAGACCACTTTCTAGGTGCATCCTTAGCATCAAGGAAGGCATTTTCTCCAAGATCATACACCTGATTTAGCCCCTGGAGCCAAATCGGGGATTTAGAATCTACATCTTGGGATCGTCCTGCATTTAAATTATGACTGACCCAATATAGTGTTTTTGTCTATTTCCAGACCTACTTTCACCAGATGCTATTTGTGGGCTATTGTTTCTGTATTAATTCTCTGTTTCCCAATGTCTTTACAGAGCTGATAGATGGGTAACATTGAATTAATTTTTTCACAAAGTTACAGAGCAAATTCTTTGAAAAGCCTGACCTTTTATGGCTTGGTGAAATAGTTGAGAATGTGTGAGCTTTTTTCTTTCTCTAACATAGTTGTCAGAGGTTTGTTAAATCTGCGGTTGTCTTTTGGACTGGAGTGGTAAATACCTGGAAATAGAAAATTCTTCTGCGGTTCTCGCAAGAAAGAAACATGAAAATGTACAACATAGTTTTGCTTTCATAAAGGAGTGCCTTTTTTTATTTAATATAACGTGGATACGATATAATTTATTCGAAATGGTAAAGATGACATTGTGTGTGAAGTACTATAGAAATGTTTGAAAGCATGCATATCACCTTGGTTGCAATTAGATACACAAGTAACAGTTACATGCCAACCAAACTTTCTAATTAAACCCATTCATAGAAATCCCTAAGCGTCTTTCTGAGAAAATAGTTAATAATGAAGAAGTACCTAGCTTAGTACAAAAAGTTGAAATAATTAAGAAGTCGACACCGCGAAACGTAAGAAAGTGTGTGACAATAAATTTTAAAACAAAATTTTTCCGATAGGCTTAACTGTTTATGTTCTTTTCATTTGACGCCAGACACCCTTAAGGCAATTAGATAGTTCCAGGCCATAATTAATTCCTAACCGAAGCATCCATTTGAAAGTAAGAAATAGCTATTTATATCCAGTAGAGTAACGGTAACTTGAAGTTCTGATTTGGATTTCTATGAGTGATCTTTTAAAATTTCGGTACAGAATGTAAAGAGTTATTTAAAGGGTTTGCCTTCTTAGATTTTGCCTAAGCTCTCTTATTGAAAAAAGCAGTTTTATTTGGGTCTCACAATGTAAAGCCCCTTTGCTTAATCACCTGAAAAGACGAAAGTGACTGTTCCTTCTCACAGAATTTTTTTGTTCACACATTTGAAGACGAGGAATGTATTCATTTTTTGAGCATCAGCTCAGGTAATCAGTGAGACTAAAACGCCTCCTTCCTTTGACCTGTCAGTTTAATACCACCTCCTTATTTAACTGGTTTATTACTATTACTGTCCCGATAGTATCTTGCCAAACAGAAGTTTCACCCCTGGCATAGATTTGCTAGGGTTATAAGTTAAACCTCACATGTAATCTTAATGAATCAATTACATACTGACAGCACTTTGCCACGGGAGGATTTTTTTCATGGCGTTGATTTGGAAAGGTTCAAAATTAAACTTTTTGTAACTTTTTAGCGTGAATCGCGTTCAAAATTAGGTTATTAAATCAGTTGCTGGCGATATTTTTAGTTAAGTTATAGAAGATCGTCTTCCAAGAGAAAGTCCATCTCTGCGCTCAAAGTTGGGTAGCCATCCACGGTTGACCACAAATACTTCAGATGTTCCAGGTAATGATTTTTTGTATACGTACATAAGTTTTGCCTTTTCGTGAGAAGTAAGCGTGAAACCCTCACGTATTTTGCACGACAATCGTAGATTCGTTCAAAAGCTTGCTTTCAACTAATTCTTGAAAATATTCTCCACCAAAACCTTCTAATATTTTCCTCTCCTCTGTGTTTCATGTACAGTTCATTAAGCGATTTATTGCTCTTCTGCTATTAACGTGTACGTCGCACATCTAAATTAAACTTTCAGGCTGCAACACCAGTTCTTTTACGTCAGCATACTTTACTTCTTCAAATTTGAATGTAGGAGTATGGCTCTTTATTCTTTTATCTTCGTGTGATTGAGCTGGACTGTTTCTAACAAAGTCTTCCCAGCTTGACATTATTTTTCTTTATTGTCACTGACCATTAGATTTTGTCTGAAGCTGAATCTTCTTATCAGGACCTTCCCTATTAATTAACTTTTTGAATCTTTTTTCCTGACCTTTTTGCAGAATTGCTGGATACCAATTATCAGAGAGAGAGAGAGAGAGAGAGAGAGAGAGAGAGAGAGAGAGAGAGAGAAAGAGAGAGAGAGACAGAGAGAGACAGAGAGAAGGAGAGACAGAGAGACAGAGGGAGTTATGAGAAGAAAAAGCAGTCATATAGAGGTAAATGACAACGATGCAATTCGTATTTACCAAGACGATAGCTTGGTTGGTCACATTTTAACTGAGCTTTCCAAAGTTTTGAACCACGTTTTGAACGAATGCAATAACAACTGTATCAAAGGAATAACCCTATTGTTAAAGAATGAGAGAAATTCGTCTTGTTGTTTCCTTACAAAATCGAGCATTAACAGAAAATCAAAGAATGGCAAAACGTTTTTATTCTGAACTACAAAGAAAAAGTTATAATCACTTTAACTTACAATTTAAAACAAGGTTGTAAGCTTCCAAAATTATTTTACAAAATANGAGAGAGAGAGAGAGAGAGAGAGAGAGAGAGAGAGAGAGAGAGAGAGAGAGAGAGAGAGAGAAAGAGAGAGAGAGACAGAGAGAGACAGAGAGAAGGAGAGACAGAGAGACAGAGAGAGTTATGAGAAGAAAAAGCAGTCATATAGAGGTAAATGACAACGATGCAATTCGTATTTACCAAGACGATAGCTTGGTTGGTCACATTTTAACTGAGCTTTCCAAAGTTTTGAACCACGTTTTGAACGAATGCAATAACAACTGTATCAAAGGAATAACCCTATTGTTAAAGAATGAGAGAAATTCGTCTTGTTGTTTCCTTACAAAATCGAGCATTAACAGAAAATCAAAGAATGGCAAAACGTTTTTATTCTGAACTACAAAGAAAAAGTTATAATCACTTTAACTTACAATTTAAAACAAGGTTGTAAGCTTCCAAAATTATTTTACAAAATAATAAAACACTCACAGGAGTTTCATGTTTTAATCCATTCCAAATATTTACTCAATGAGCGCCTCAATGTTTTGATTTTCTAAACTAAGGCTTTCTTTCAGAGTTAAAGGTATACTCGTGTGAGGAGCGGACTTGTTTTAGCAAGGACCGTCTTTCCGATATTTTTAGCAATCGTATTACAAACTGCTTGATTGATAACAGATTTTTTTCCAGCAGCTAAAAAAAAGTTGAACCTATGCTTTTTCGTACCCCGTCAAGAGAGAAAGGAAAAGCAATACTTTACCACTCCTCCAAAACGATAACTTATAAAAAGGCACACAAATACCTTAATATAATGCTTAATTAGTTTCTGATTAATATTTTTCAGTAGTTCGCAGAACAGGATTCTTCTTCCTTTAAGGAAGCTACTGGTAGATCTCCATATCAAAATTTACAACCAAATAAATATGGCGTATTGCAAAATAGAAATCATTTGAGGCTTCTCTACTTAGGCGTTACTCTTTTATCAACTGAAACAAGAACAAGATTTGTTAGGACGAACTAAAACGTATTGTACCAAGCGTTTTTTAGGACATAAATTCCAATTAATATCCTGCTAAAGTAAAGATTGTATCTTAAATAGGTACGAGTAGATCAGTGAAAGAAACTGGGTCAACGTTACTGACTCTTGCGAAGCAATGAAAAATTAGCGAGAACAAAAATTTTTTACTAAGAACCCCCAAAACAAAAATAGACTCCTTTAACAATTGTTTTTAATCTATGGAATTTGACTATTTAATTAATCACTACACAGTGCGCGTTGCACAAAATAATTAAAAAAAGGTATTACAGAAAAACTTTTAGAAATAATTTCACAGACCTTTAGTTTTTTTCACTCTTTAATCAACTTCTAAATTTCATATTTAAACATTTTTCCCACAAAAACTTTTTAATAAGTACACAAATTATATATGGGAATGACATATCCTGAATGACAAAAATTATGGTAGTAATCATGTCAAAGTCGTATCTAAACGTTTTATTTATTAAAACATAATAGCAAACCTCACAGTAAATGGTAGCTTGGATTGGCCTCCATATTGTACATGCAGTAATAACAGGAGGAAAGAGAACTACATCGGGACTAGACTGTTAGATATGTATCTGCCAGGGAGAAGGAAGAGGGGAAGACCAAGGAGGCTCTACATGGAAGCAATAAAAGAAGACATGAAGAGGATGGGTGTGAGAAGCGAAGACCCTGGTGAACCCGCAATATCGAGGCGTATGATGCGGTGTGGCGACCCCTAACAAGGAGCAGCTGAAAGATAAAGAAGAAGTCTTAATAATCTTAATAACAATATTGGTCTCTAATGAATATATGGCAAGAATAACATTGAAGAAAAATGCAATTGCTTAGATAAGAGCAATGGTACTCGGAGAATAATACAAAAGGAGATCAGAATTGGTCTATAGCTTGTTGTGAAAAGAGAAAGTAAAGCAAAAACTATGAATGGTGATGGCGGAGATTTTAGACCTAAGATAGTGCTGGTTTTTAACATACCAGTAGTACTACTATTACTATTACTACTATTACTACTACTATTACTAGTATTACTACTATTACTAGTATTACTACTACTACTATTACTACTACTGCAACTACTACTACTAATGATAATGAAAATGATGATGATAATAATAATAATTATAATAATAATGGTAAAAGATTAAAAGCCTCCAAAGGTATAAACATAATGCCAACAATTTTAATCTAAACAAATATATAGCATTTTTACGAATTTTGTATCGAAAGACATCACTGCAAGAAAAAAAGTTTTCAGAACAAGATCCTTTAAGAAGACTTTTCTGTCAGGTTTTTGTACTCCTATTTTTCAGCCTACAATAAAATGTCAGCTCTTAGGTTTAAAATGAATAGTACCTGCTTTATATGTTTCATACATCTCGTTCAATAGTTAGAAAGTAAGGAGAACCAGCCCTTCAAGTGCTCTTTGATTTAAACGTCCAATTGTTTTATTTTAGTTATTTAGTGGGGGGTCTTGCAACTTTGCTGACTTTGCAGGAGTATGACGTATGTATGACGTTTTGTATTCATCTAATTCATTTTATAAAATATATACTTGCATGTTTATGTTAAATTATCTAAAAATTATGAATTGTTTTTTAATCATGTACATTTTGGTCAAAATTACTCTGATGTAACTCTTGAAAACCTCGGGAGGTGTATTAGTCCATAACTTCTATTTTTGTCGATTGTATCTGGTCTCATTTCTTTTTGTTTGAATGACCTTGTACACGCATTTAACAATTATTTATCTCTACTCTGTAGTGAATTAAAGTCTGAAAGGCCACATTACCATCCATTTCAAGATTTTGTATTTCCTTGTGTGGCCATCATCCAGTACTAATGACTTTTGGGGTTTAAATTAATTTTTGAGTCCTGAAACATCACCAAGAATCCCTTGACAATCAGTTGATCTACAATATTCACAGCGAAAATGTAATGTTGTATAATTTTTAAAGGCATATGGGTTCATATACATTCCAAATGAAAATTAAGGATAAATTGCTAACGCTCAAACCATCATACAAATAATAATGAAGAAAATGTGTACCTCTTAAACAGTCGATTTTATGAATGCATCTTATTCATGCTGTCTCACTTTTTAAAAGTTTCTTAGCTAATAGTTAAATACATAAAATTTCATAATGTTTTAACATCCTAAAAGTGGTTCCCTTTTCACTGATTCCTGATAAAAACAGCTATGTAACGAAATTCATGCGCAGACTAACGGAAACACCTATCGTGACTATTTTGACACGAATTAAGGGATACGCTTCTCAGGTAATAGTCGTATGATAATAGGGAACAATGACCACACTCATACCCGATGTACTAGCTAGGCAGTTTAATTTGGAATTATTACCTAGTTTGCAACTTCTTGTCGGAACGACCCAGCAAAAGTGCTTTCTGTACCTGAGTCTAACCCAGATGTTCTTAGTTTCCACCAAGTTTAACGAAGAAATGATCGTGGAAGTTACAAAATCTAATTGTCTTAGAGTCCCCGAAGCAGTGTTCGTGTCATAGAAATTTTGTTTCTTTGCAAAAGACGTGGTTGCGTATCATATTTAACTGTCTTTATGATGCCTTTATTAAGGCAGTATGTCTCTAAAATAAAATTAACCAAGTTCAACTAAAACAATAGTGCAAATATATTTACTAGCTTTTTACTAACTTGTTAATGGTGGCTCGATGAATCATATATTTTTAAAATTATGATTGTAAATGTCAAAAATACAAAACTTAATAATTGGTAGATATAGGCATATCTGTTACGGTAAAAAGCTAGTGTTACTCAGTTATCATCGCCTTTGCCTTGAAGACAAAGTAAATGATATATGCTCTGTAGTTATTTTTGTAGATAACAAACCACAAGCTGTGGTGGATGCAGGGTGTTGTTGTCCTTTTGTTCCTTTATCCATAAAATGTCTGTTGATTAAAATCTTTATTCTATTGTCTGGCCATGACGCCCGATGGGCGCCTTCCGATTTTAAAAGTAAAACATTCTAATTCAGAGTATTCTTTTTTGACATAATACATTAAAATTCATCCCCGTTTAATGACATTCCACTTTAGCTTTTCACGTACAAGTATCTTCTACAAGTTATACGTTGTAAGCTAAAAAATTCTTTTCGGATACATTTTCTATAAGGGATTTCTTTCCTAAAATATCTAACCATGGGCAAAAAATCCACCCCTTTTTGAAAGTCCTAGGTCCTTCGATTGACAAACGTACATCCTTTTCTCAGTAAATTTAGAATCAAAGATGGGTACTTTTTTTATATACGAGTGCATCCCCATTGACAAATATCTAGTAAGACAATTGAGACTCCAACCAACTATTTATGTGATTTTTGTTAAACAAAACTTGTTGACATCGTTCCTTATTGTAAATGAGATGAATTGAGGGAGAAAAGTTACTAAAAGCTAAAAACCTGAAGATCAAATCTCAATCCGAATCTACACAGAAGAAGATAAGTAACTGTGATTTTCGAAACTGAGAAATTTTAGAAAAAAAGACCGTTTTAATTCAAGAAGGAATAAAGTTTAAGCAGTGGTTATTACAGTTATTATTGAGTAATAAATTAATTACATCGAGTTTGTTCCATGATCCAATAACTTTGGCAACGGCATTAACTTAGCTTTATGCTTTGCCGAGTGTAGCAGTTATCTAAGACTAGATGTTTCTATAATTCTAATGGTTCTTAATGTCTATAGAAGGGAATCTTTTTTACGGATTCTTGATCTTGAAATTTAACATGAAATAGCGTTCTGAGTAAATCCTGCTTTTCTATTTTTCTTCCATGGTGCCAATTTGAATTCTATGGAAATGCACCGCCATTTTTCTCGGTCTCGGGCGGCGTCTCACAGCTGTCTGCCAGTTTTAAAATGGTGTTGAAAGTTTTGGACATACGTTTTCCTTGTCTACCAGGAGATTAAAAAGGATTAAAGATGGCCGCAGGAACACTCTCATTCCTTGTCAGGTAAGTATGAATGGATTGGTTTGGTGACGCACCAAAACTCTTCGGAGGAATGACTAAATAAAAATCCAATACATATTGGATTTTAGCGCAATGTCGACAAACGACGGAAGGCATATTTAATGACCAGGAGGGCGCTTTCCTTGAATTCAGCGACTGAGGAAAAGGTCCTCCGGCTTCTGTTTTCTGATGAAATTTCTAAAAAAGTTCAATTGACGCGACTCGATCGCTTTAAGAACTCCCTTCCTCTCCCAACACGGTGTAGGAGCTCGAAGTTTGTTACTTTGTCAAAATAAGAATATCGGAGCAAGCGAAGCAAAATTTATAACTATTCATAACACTGGAGTCTTTCTGATGTCTACCTTTTTACTGTTCTAATTCAGATGTTAATGACATTATTTTATTAAATCTATTCTGCTATTACGTGTCATCTTTATTGGTGTAGTAACTGTATGACACCATAAAACGTAACGGGAAATGAATTCATTTTCTACTATTCCACATTTGATAATGTTGGAACCTAGCTCAACAAGTTTTCTCCCAAACTGGAAAAGATATATCGCCAACTTTTATTTTCACTTGTCAGGAGAGAGAGATTAATTATAACACAAACAATATTTTGAATTTCACCAAATACTCTTATTTTTGTTTACTGCACTTGAACTGTATCACAGAGTCGGAAAATGTACACCATGTTCTTGCTCTTCTTGTAATTTCACGCCTACCGTTCCCACTTTTGTTACCAGAACCACTAATGTTGTTTCCACAAATATCACCAGGTTTTAAATCAAATCATGTACAAGTAAGTGGACCACAGGAAATCATGACACTTGACTATGAGGAAAAAACAGTCTAGTTTCTATCCTTTTCAATAACAGGATTACTTTTCCGTTTCCTATATTTTTTTGAAAACAATGTTTTTCCTTACCGCTAGTTTAAGCGATAAATGTGTCTGAAGCGTTGAGTGGATACAGACAGAAATGACCTCACAATCTCTACACAGCTAGCAGTCAAAAAGGATTTAACATGTAATTATCTACTTGAGCTTTTCCTAATAGCTATTAGCCTTATTGTGTTTGGTCAGCTTAACATATTTATCTATGCAAGATCATCCTTTCGAATTTTCATTACTTTATATAAAAGAGATCTTAAGACAACCCCTAAGATTATGCATCTTAGTTAAAGGGAAAGTATATTAGGACAGTCAGCTTCGCCTTTTATAACAGCAGGAGATTCCGGTTTTAAGACTTAATTCCTGTGCCAGGACAGTTTTAAGTACAAAAAGAATTTCTTGGCGTAATCCGTCTTATATTATGAAGTTTTTTCATTCCCTTCGAAGAAGTAGCGTAAGTGTCTTTGTAATCGATACACATGTAGTCAAGCTATCCACAAAAGCATTCACATATTTATTAGAAATTGAATTTACTGGATTTTATTTTAACAATGGAACATTGTCTCCCTAACGTACAAATTAGAAGCTTCGAAAATCACGTAAAAGCATTTTTAGGACCCTTTAACAGAATACATATGTTTCTGTATCCAAAGTTCTTGTAAATGCTTTTTTGTCAGCCTTTTGTTTCAAAAAGCCTATATTTTATGCTCATACGATATAACATTGGCTTGAATATAACCAGATAAAAAAGGTAAAATAGAATAAAGGTAAGAGGTTTTATTTAAATATGCTGTAACTTCTCCATTCCCCAACTGTAGCCATAACGTCAACCGGCAGACAAACCCCAGGAGAAGAATAAAATCGTCATAGTCAGGGTTTAACGATGGGAGAAATATCTCTCGAAGTGTTACTCAGAAAAAGCTGTCCACTTACGACACAATAAAGCTTTTTTATCAATGGCTTTCACTTAGTTTATAGAATCAATCACTGTCAAAAGATACTGGAGTTAGTATCTTTAAATGAATTGTTTACAATAAGTCCCTCCATTCCTCATCCTCTCAGCGACCATAGGCACGGATCTAAAACAACAGTACGTTTTGCCTGGAAAGCGTAAGTTAGGTTTACTTCGAGAAATGTCAGACCTTTTTATTCATTGCATGGACTATATACATCACAGCTGGCCCAGACAAAGGTGAATTGAGGTCTGAATATGTTCAATTAGTATTACATTCTTGATCAGACTTATTCACGTCACATTTGTTAATCAAAATTCAGTGGGCTTATCATTTATTTGATTAAAATTGATTGTTTGTTCTCACAAGGGGAAAATTCATTAAAATCGTAATACAAACATTGTGGTTTGGCTGGCGCAAGGAATATATAATGCCCGGCTCTACCACTCCTGTTTCACTGGTCGGTAATAATAATTGGTCAAACCAACTGTGATTCTCAAGGGCACGACGACGACGAAGAATAATAATCACATTTTCATGCTTAAATACAATATAAAAATATTAAGATTGATAATATATTCTCATTCATTCATTTTTGTTTTTATATGTTTGTCTTTTAATTTTCAACAAATAAAAACGTTTTGAATATAAAGGTTATTGCATTTGATACTTGTTTTGACAACTGATCATTTTTCTGTGAACTATTTTAATTTTCCTAATGCCTTTCCGTAGTTGTATTCCAATTCGTGGTCATCAGCTTCATTACAACCATTCATAGCTACTTTACAGCTTAGAAGATTACCTAACAGAATATAAACGGGCAATATAACGTCACATTTTAATATCAAAATGGATTTTTTAGTAAGTTACCAATAATCAGAGGCAACTTAGAGTTACACATTCGTCATAGGTAAAACTTTGGACGTTATTAATTTATTCTTGAGCCTAATGTCTCACCCGTTTGTCACTGTTTACCAGGGTAGACGACGAGAAAGATCCATAGGTATAACTCCGCTCGACGTTATTGAATTAATGCATACTTTTTGAAAGAACAGACTTGGAAAAACAAGACAGAACGAAAACTAGCGAAGCACTAGCACACAACAACGGAATGAGAAAATAAGAATTTAAAATAGATTGAAGAACTGATAAGTCAAACCCACGTGTGGGATGAGGTACTTAAAGGTATAGAATTATGGACATTGAAGGGAAAAGTGGTGAAGTCTCGTCAGATGTGGTTTAGGAAGTAACCAAAGACGGCAAAAGAAAACAAGAAAACCAAAACATGACGCATTTGAAAAATCAGTTAGAATACTATAGCGGGCATTGCAACCAAACATTCAGTTATTTATATATATATATATAATATAATTGAGATTTTGATATATATATAATATATATATATATATATCAAAATCTCAATTAATTTCTTATGCAAAAGAGTGTCCCTTGATCATGGGACGTCTAGAAAATACATAAAATTTCTACCTTCATTCAAAAACAAGAAAGAGAAATTTATGTTAAAAAGACCATGTTAGAGAATACTACTAAATTGAATAGTGCTAAATTGAATAGTACTAAATTGAAAAATACTAAATTGAATAGTACAAAATTGAATAGTACAAAATTGAATAGTACAAAATTGAATAGTACAAAATTAAATAGTACTAACTTGAATAGTACTAACTTGAATAGTGCTAAATTGAATAGTACTAAATTGAAAAATACAAAATTGAATAGTACAAAATTGAATAGTACAAAATTTAATAGTACAAAATTAAATAGTACTAACTTGAATAGTACTAACTTGAATAGTACTAACTTGAATAGTACTAAATTGAATAGTACTTTATTGAATAGAACTTTATTGAATAGTACTAAATTGAATAGTACTAAATTGAATAGTACTAAATTGAATAGTACTAAATTGAAAAGTACTAATTTGAATAGCACTAAATTGAATAGTACTAATTTGAATAGCACTAAATTGAATAGTACTAAATTGAATAGTACTAAATTGACTAGTACTAAATTGAATAGTACTAAATTGAATAGTACTAAATTGAATAGTACTAAATTGACTAGTACTAAATTGACTAGTACTAATTTGAATAACACTAAATTGAATAGTACTAAATTGAATAGTACTAAATTGAATAGTACTTTATTGAATAGTACTAAATTGAATAGTACTAAATTGAATAGTACTAAATTGAATAGTACTAAATTGAATAGTACTAAATTGAATAGTACTAATTTGAATAGCACTAAATTGAGTAGTACTAAATTGACTAGTACTAAATTGACTAGTACTAAATTGAATAGTACTAAATTGAATAGTACTAAATTGAATAGTACTAAATTGACTAGTACTAAATTGACTTGTACTAAATTGAATAGTACTAAATTGAATAGTACTAAATTGAATAGTACTAAATTGAATAGTACTAATTTGAATAACACTAAATTAAATAGTACTAAATTGAATAGTACTAAATTGAGTAGTATTAAATTGAATAGTACTAATTTGGCTAGTACTAAATTGAATAATACTAAATTGAATAGTACTAAATTGAATAGTACTAATTTGAATAGCACTAAATTGAATAATACTAAATTTAGAAAAATCATTGCTTATGAAATAGGCAGTTATTAAAAGGGCAGGAAAGTTATTTCAACATAGTTTGGAATTAATGACAAGTTATATTCTTTTCGCCAACAAGTTTATAGGAAAAGTAGAAATCAATACAAAACCTGAGCACGGAGATCATTTTTGCACTGTAGTATATTTTCCAAACGTATATGAACAGTAGAAAAGATATATAAATGGGTTTAACAAGTAAATTAGCTGTCTAAATTCATAATTTAACCGTTACTTGCCAGCAGGCATCTTGTAACCTACTTGACAAAGCCCTTAATTGTTTTCCTAAATCTTTTCTAACCTTTTAGATGACAGGACAGCTAAACAAAATGTACTTTGATACTTGTGGCGTAAAAATGTATGAATTTATTTGGTTTTTTGCCAACTACTCCACTTCATTACTAAGTATTACTCCATTTTTGAATGCTGTTTCCTTCGTTTCTGCTGTGAAACAAAACGTTTTTCTAATACCCGCTAATGCTTGACCGACAAAATAGTGTTTACACGCAACAGCCATCCAATAGGACATAATCTTTAATGACTTCCTTGAGCAATTATCCTCGACAATTTGAGGATAACTTGAGTTCCGGATCAAGCCTGTCTCCTTGCTTTTCTTCGCAAGGGGTCAGCATTTTAAATGTAGGTCTGCCTCTGAATGATACAGAGGCTATAAAAAGTGTACAGATTTCCTTACTTCTGGATTTGCTTTCTAGAATTACATCCATAAAAAGTAGTTGTCAACAACAGACAACGGAAAGCAGACGAAAAAATTCCCCTTTCCATTAGAATTTTTTTGTTTTTTTACACCATTCTCTTTCTTGTTCAAAAGAAAGAGAGAGTGTGATTGTGCACACCAGCTTTTGCGATGAGCTAATGGGTAACTAGTAAATCTCTGTGGTTAACCAATGAAGCTTAGCACATTATCTTGTGTTCTTTCATAGAAGAGGACATTTAATACCACAGGGAACTGAAGTTTGTCAGGTATCTTAATAACAAAGAAAAATCTAGATTCATTCATACCAAGGTCCAAAGAGAAGAAAGAGACTAGATTTTTTTATGAAAGGGAATATTATACAAAACCAAAGAATCATAACTTAACTATTGATACATGATAAATTTGTTGATTCTAAAGGGAAGCATGGTAAAAACGATTACAATTGTAAGTATAAGTAGTTAGTTATACTACGAAGTTTGAAAAATCATCTGTATCGTGCATCCTTGAGTGTCTTAATTTCGTGTGAAGCAGAAGGAACATATTTCGGTGGCCAATGCTAAAATAAGTTGAACAAGAAATATAACAGGTCCAGGTTTTGAAGAGTTGCCATAGAATCGAAACAAAAAAATGGACCAAAAAGTTGGAAGACATCTTCTGTCTGATACCACGATCTTTTCAAGACAAATTACAGAGATTTAATTTTGCAATGTACATATTTTCAAATAGAATCTGATCCTGGACAATTTACTTTACCAATGTCTTCCCTTAACGTTTCTTAAAAACCCAAATAGAAACTGGGGGAGTAACATTTAATAACATTTAGTAAATGTAGTACATATATTGTTATTATTATTATTTCTATCTTTATAGAGGATGATACAATTCAGTTGTTTACAATAAGGATATAATAAACACTGCTGTCAACATGTGTCCTCTTATACAACTGTTAAGAACAGATAATGTTAATTTGAAAAATAAATATGTAAAGAGAATGAGAATTACTTTTTTAATAGGATAATTAAACTATAGAATTGTAAGTGCTATCAAGTTGAATTCGTCTCAGAGGAAGATTAACTTGAATCCAAATGGATAAATTTAATTACTGTGCCATGCCTTAGAATTTAGATTAAGGACATAAATAAGAGCTAGCACGACAGCAAAGGTACACTTGTTAAACGTATTAAAGTTTAAGGTTTGCCATGACACACAGCTGTTTTGGGGCTTTTTCCTTACAAATTTTATAGATGTACCTCATTTTTGCAGCTGATCTTATATCTGGAAGGTCTTCTTCCAGGTTGAACACAGCTGGAAACTAAAAATAATATGAGGCAGCTTAAAACATAATAAAACGTGAGTTTCAAATAATAGATGTAAC
>RDPX01000124.1:948865-991355 GCA_003991215.1 Morbakka virulenta
GGTATGTGTCTGTGACGTGGCAGTGGCTATTTGATCAATTTGATGCTTTTTGGTTTTGTGCATGTGTGATCGTAAAATATCGAAAATTCATTTCTTTGCTCCTGCACGTTATTGATTAATGATTCCATGCCAAGCATTGTACGTTGGGCAGTATTACTTCTGCTTTGCAAAGTTGAGGTTTATTGTTCAGAGACACTAAAAATATTTAGTTACATTCATAAACCAATATATGTCTTGAATAACGTCATCTTCTCAGCTATACCAAACGACTTGTCAGGTATATTTCTTGTCCCGCCTTGTTCAGAAATTTTTTTTTCTTGTAGTGTGCAAAGCTTTGTAGTTTGTAAGTGTAGAATATATACTTTTTGCACATACTGCCCAACGAGCTGGGCAAATCATGTGGATCATTCCCTTAATCTGTTCCTCGTTTTCAAAGTCAGCTGAAATTTCGTTGAATTGCGCCATTCGATTTGGAGAGTTGTGAACAGAAACTGTAAGGTCGTGCGGAAATGCGAAAGAATGATTTATTATATCACATTCACTTGTGCAACCTTTGAGAGTAAGATCAAGTCGGTGATATGCACAGTGAATTCTATATGCAATTGGATTTTCAGCTTGTAGCCTTGTTCCTGCACCAGTGAGATGACCACTCATGGTTGCTGCTCCATCATATTCCTGCTATCTGCAATTTTCAACTTTTAGGGTGCAACGAAAAATTACGTCTTTCAGTGTGTCGAATATGGTTTTATTGTCGGGGTGATCAATTTGGCACATTCCAACAAACTCTTCGTGAATAGTCATATCTTCCTTTGATGGGCAGCTTTACAGATGACTCCATTGCCAATGGAGTCATCTGTACTCAAAGATGGCAGCTTTACTTCGATAGATTTTCNTTGTGCAACCTTTGAGAGTAAGATCAAGTCGGTGATATGCACAGTGAATTCTATATGCAATTTGATTTTCAGCTTGTAGCCTTGTTCCTGCACCAGTGAGATGAACACTCATGGTTGCTGCTCCATCATATTCCTGCCATCTGCAATTTTCAACTTTTAGGGTGCAACGAAAAATTACGTCTTTCAGTGTGTCGAATATGGTTTTATTGTCGGGGTGATCAATTTGGCACATTCCAACAAACTCTTCGTGAATAGTCATATCTTCCTTTGATGGGCAGCTTTACAGATGGCAGCTTTACTTCGATAGATTTTCCATTCTTCGCCTCTTTACCGTTATCTGCTTTGTTTATTTTCTTGAAGCCATAGGAACTTGTCAGTTTTGCAACTTTTAATGCTGAGTCCTTTAACTCCTTTTTTTTCATGCTTTCGATGTTCAGAATGCGGTATTGCCTCAAAATCTAAAATATTAGAGGGAAACAACACATACAGACTACATAATGAGAGAACTTGAAGGAAAAAATTTTGAAAACAGTCTGCTTTGAACTAGCAAAAAAAAATTGAAGAGAAATCGCTAGAATTAACAAAACCAGAAGAAAATGAACAAAACAAATTTACACTGTTAAAAAGGTCATAACCTACCGGCTCCAGCTACCTCCAATTTGTAAGATCTTCTACTTCTTTAATTTTTGTCACATCTCAGATATTACGACTATCTGACTGAGATGCTCGGAGCTTCTGAAGTAGTTTCATGACTGAACGTAAATCACACTGGTCATAATCCGTGCATGAAGCACATCTGTTAGGACTGAATCCATTATGATTTCCTGTTTATCCTTTTAATACAGATGACCGAAAATGACAAAGTTTGATCCAGAGATAATGCAAAGTTGTGAAAACAATGCTGACAATACTCCTCATGGAAAGAGCCTTGCTTGGATTTATCGTTCTGGGCATGTTCTGGGTCTTATCTTATGTTGAGAACTTGGACAAAGGATTATGCAAAAAGGCCACCTTTGGATTTTGAAGGGGCACATTTGGGTTTGAAAAGGGCACTTTTGCATAGTTCGCCAAAAAGTGGGGGCATAGCCCCTCTGCCCCCGGTTCCTACGTCCCTGATTTTCTCCGCAGAATCGTGGTTGTTGGCAAAGCAACTCTCTATATATGATAAAATCCATAATAGATAGGGAAAAGTTAATGATGTTAATACGTACAAAAATACCTCCAAACCAATTGTAGGTGAGAAAAAAGACTTTAAATATCCTTTTTAATCACTAAACAGCTGGACCGTCCTTCCGCAAAGCGACTTAGAAGCGCCGCAGAATGTTATGGAACATGGATATCATGGGATATTTCAATTCATACAATTCCTTTCGCAATTTGCAATTGCCTTCAACAGAAACACACCTAATTTTCATATACGTTTCTGTGTATTTAAAGTATAATGTAAAGTCTGGAGTGCCCAGGTGCTGGCCACGAATACAGCTTGATATTGCAAACTGATATCTTCTATCGGTGAGGCTGAATGAACAATACGGCACAAAATTGTCTTGCACAAAAATATCGTAGCCGGCCAGTGGTATACCAGAGGAATAAGGAAAGTAGTTAATAGGACAAGTAATTTAACAAATTTGAACTTTACCATTTTCCATAAGCTTGAATCTAACTCAATGCTATTTATTAACTGCTAGTGTTTTCAAGTTAACCACGCATCTTTTAAAAAAAATAATTGAACACCAGTATTAAATAACCGAGGGAAAGAGGAAATATCCTGAAGGGGTGCACTCCTATGTAGAAAGTGATACTTGTCCTAATTCACAGTATTTGAAAAAAGTACCCTTTCATTGACCTTGGACTTAAAAATTAACCCTCTTTCACTGACATTCTATTTTGACTTTTCAAGTGCAAGTGTCTTCTACAGGTTATAAGCAATCAGCAAGGTAAGTATTTTAAATGTGTTTTCTATAAAGGACCCTTTTTTCTATAATCACAGACTGTGGGACAAAAAATCCACCTCTTTTGAAAATCCTAGGTCCTTCGATTGACACAAGTTTACACCCCTTTCTTAGTGAATTTAGAAACAAAGATAAATAACACTTTTTATATACGAGCCAACCCCCGCCCTCCAAGGACAAGTATTTAGTAAAACATTTCGAATTCCAACCAAGTTTTTGCCTAGTTCTTGTTAAACCAAACATATTGACATCGATATTTATCATGAATATAATGAATTGTAGGGTAGAAAGTGATTGAAAACTAGACACCTAAAAAGCAAATCTCAATACGAAATTACACAGAAGAAAATAAGTAATAGTGGTTTCCGAAACCGAAAGATTTTATACACTTCTTAACTCAAGGAGAAATAAATTTTAAGAAGTAATACGGCTCGTATTCTTATTTAGGTTTGACTAAGAATATAAGATTTCAAATTCAGGTTGAACAACATGTTTTTCAAAGTCGTCAGATTCTACAAAACAGTTTGTGGGGAGCATCTACCTCTGTAGGATAAAAAAATTTCTGATAAAATACCAACCTGAAAATTACGACAACCAAAAGGTTAAGGTAATTGTCTTTTTATCTAAACAACAGGAATGCTAGAATGCTACGCCGTAGCTGCCTGCAACAATAAAGCATACCAGGTATTTCTATTTTGCACTGTTTAGATATTAAATGGAAATGAACTAGATTTTTCAGCTTATGAAGAAAAAATATCAGCTTAGAAAAAACCAACAGCTTAGGAAGAGAAAATACAATGAACTATCCGACACGCCCTTTTCTCCCTGGGTGCTATTACAGTATTCAATGGAACAACTGGTAGCAAAGAGTGGTGGCAAAGGTTACCTCCAAAGGCAAGTATAAATTGTCTCACAATTTTTTTTCTAATGATAATCAGGACCAGCATTAATTAATGATACGAAGTGGCTTCTAATTCATTTTTACCTAATATAAGAACCATTTGTTCGGAAGTGTCATTTTTCTGAACAGCCCTTATATTCTTATTTTTGTTCCAAGGAACTCTCTCTATTTAAAATAGTACTGTATTTCTTTCCACAACTGCTCTTTAAACTGGACTGATGTCTACTTCGGGACATATGATACCTCTTTCTCTCATTGGAGCAAGATGATTGCAGGAGGATTGGCAAACCATGAAAACAAATGCTCGGTTAAGTAAACCACACAGATAATTCGAATACACAAAATCTGTACTTCCAATGCCGAGAATGAGACAATAATTCATGCAACAAGAGGAAAGCTAGGCTTTCCGAGCCTGGTCGAATGTATGAAGTACCGAAAGCATAAAATGGAATAATTTACAGTATGGACTTCTAATATCCCTCTCAAATTCAAAGTGTTGCTATTTATTTTAGCAATAGGGCCCATACTAATTTACAGCAGGAAAAGCTGGGCTATCAAACTCTGATTAACTGTATGACTGTGGATTCACAAACCATTCACCACGAGGCCACTAAGCTGAGGACAGTCTCCAGTTGGAGGCTCTACTGCTATGCAAAAGATAATTTCTTATGGCTGCATTCAACGCTCGAGGGGAAAGATGATGAATGAAGAACTGAGATGTTGTCTCTATCTAGCACCCAAAAGCACAAACTTTTACATGATGACGCCATCGAAATCAGGAAGATGGGGGAAAAGCTACCCGTAACATCGTCAAGCTGGAGAAATGATGCACTTATTAGCATCGTGCAAAAAATGAACATATATAGTAAGGCTTACTGCTGCACTATATTTCGATCATCAGGCCTGATGATCGAAATATCGTGAAACTATGCATTTACGCAAAGTCGTTTGTTGTAATGCCACAATAATTGAAATTGAGACTTTTCAGTGCTAGAAAACTTACTCGTTTGATGTAAATGGACAGCAGTAAGCCTTACTATATATGTTCATTTTTAGCACGATGCTAATTTAAGATAAAAATCCAATATTTAATGATTAAATGACGATATTACGATAAATCCTCGTTAATTTCAACCTCTCTGATATCTTCGAAAACCAAAATCTAATTCCAAAACTGCATGAAACAAATAAGTTCTAAGGTCCATTGTCCGCGTCAGAAATTCTTCATTACTGGGTCGTTCATAAAATCAGATGTCCGGGCTACGTCATCTGTCCGATCTTACAGTTCAACCAATTAACGCTATCGTTTTGTGTGACGTCACATAGGGTTCAAATGCTAAACGTGTGACTGCATTTCCACTGTCACATTCACACATGCACTAAGTCACTACAATGTATACATATAAATATATATATATATATATATATATATATACATTTATATTTTTTGTGTAATCTTGTGTATTCGTATCAAAAAGTGCTCAGTGCATATAGCAGAGTAATATACATAACTGTACTTGATAATCACTTGATAACCATATAGATTTTTCTACAACTGTATATTTTTGGTGTTGCCTGATGATCGAAATATCCTGAAACTATTAGTTGCCATCATAGTTCTTATTTTTCGTGATTTACCTTATGTATATACATTTATATATATATATATATATATATATATATATACATATATCCTTAGTAAAGATCCAAACCTATGTTTTTCACCGTTGAATTGTTATGTTTTCTAATTGTTATCTTCAAATAGAAATTATCCGAGACTTATAGTTAAAATGAAAATAGTTGTAAACTTTTGTGTTGATAACTATATACATTTTTGTACAACTGTATATTTTTGGTGTTGTGTTGGTAATTACCTTATCATAAAATCTTGAAAATTCAATGACCAGGTATGCTATATTTGAGTGTGGTGTGAGTTTTAAGCAGATATCCTTTAAAATTGTTGAGAATATCCAATTCTCTCTGATTCATTCGCACTGGGAATGCTGGAAATCCCAACAAAAATCACTGTGGGTGTATTAACATGTTAGGAGATCTTACTGTATTAGATCTTATCTAAAATCAACAGGACTGTTTGAATTTTACGTAAGGCTGGATAGTGTCATCACAAAATAAGCCAAACAGTTACGAATCCTGCAGTCTTCTCTTTCCACAATGAAATGTATTGTGGTTATAGAGATTTCCGTTTCAAATAATATTAATGCTTCTTGGTATGACGTACATCTGTATCACAGCAAGAACAAGGCATATTATAACTGAGACACTTTTTGGCATTAACTGACAAGACTTAATTCATTTGTCCCTCAGTCTCTTCCCAACTTTTATCTATAAAAAATTGAAAATATGAACAAACGTGCATAATTTTTTAAAAGAAATTTGGTAAAAACTTATCATTTGACAATAGGGGTTGGAGACTTTCATCATATCTAAGGCAGGATAATTTGGTAAAAATGAAAAGCTGATCAAAATTCGAGGAAGCCCAAAAATCCTACAAAGACGATAAGCCAGTGGTTTAAATGGTTTGATTGGTGGGACAGTAAATAGGATTAAACAGGTGGCCTTTTCAACAAACTTGCTTTTAGGTTTTGCCCCAAAAGTAACAATTAATGAACTATCTAATATTGGGAAACAAGGAGAAATTCAAAATCAAAACTCAAATTTTCTTGTTGAGGTAATAACGCTAATTTAGAGTTTATCATTTTAGGATATTTTTGCATATATTGGACTTACAAATATTGTAGTGTTGAATCATAAGATGGTTGATCGAAAGAGTTTACTAAATTTTCTACGGATACTGTCAATTTACATGTGAAGGAAAGATCCCAAGAAAAATTGACACTGACAAACATTTCAATTTACGTAACTTAATCACCACGTATGCCATGGCAAGTCCCCGATGTTAACTCTTCACACTCATCACTTAAAATTTAAAGATTCTTTCTTCATATAGGGATTAGGCAAAAATTTCTTCCTATTATTGTTTTTCAATTCATTAGTTATTTACAAGTTAATTTATTAGTCCATAGTAGTAAAGAGTTTATATTTCCTTTGAAACAGTTAAAGGTCCATTCCAAAATTGTGTGTGGTTTATGTCTACTTATTGATTCACCAGTCATCACGTCTAAAACTTTGAAAGTACATATAACAGATATCGTGAAAAAAGAGAAATGAGGAGTATTTTAAAATATAATTTATTTATTTCAATATAATTAGAATTAATTTGAATTAATTCTAATCACAGCTTCACTGAAACTAACCTTTTTAAGAAAATAGAAAATAACTGCCCCAGAGGAGCCGTGGCTTAATGGTTAGTGCAACTGCACCATAACCAAGAGTTCCGGGTTCGATTTCCGAGCAGGCGACTTTGGAACTTCATAAAAGAAAAAGCCATTGGCTGGCATCAGGAAGGGATCCAGCCAAGAAATTCATCACTGATAAATCCAAATTCCGGTGAAGGGTGGTGGGAAAATGACGTTAAAATTAAAAAAAAAGACAAACCTCCCCTCCACCACCACTAAGAAGCAAAGCAACAAAAGAAATTAATGTAAAAGTAAGTACTGTAGATTTTTTTGCTATTTATGAAAAATCATTTAAAGGATCTCCCAATGTTGGCCTCCCTTGCCAAAGATAACTTTCAAAATTACAGAATATATGTTGTTTGTTTTTGTTTTTAGCTCTTCTGCTAACTCTTAAAGTAAATGCAACTCCCTTATAAGCGTTGAGTTTCAATACATGCCTTATCTAACACCTTGAAAACTAAATACATGCCGGGGGCTATTTTAGGAGACTACATGGTATTTAGAAAAATTGAGTGATGATTTTATTCGCGATACCTGATAACATGAATAAAGTCTCACTTGGTATAAAAGAGAAGACTGTATTACACTAAGTGAAGCAAATTGACTCCAGCTAACTTTATGGCCAGTAAGATGTGGTTTTTCTGAGTTTTCCTGGCACCTCAAAATGGTATGGCACCTAAAGCTACTATTATAGGGTCCACAAGGTTAAGCTCTTGGAGAATTCAGTTATTAGGTGAGACTTATAGACGTATTCCTTTCACAAATATAAACTTTAAAGCTCTCATAGTTTTAATTTTTGTAGATGAATTGGTCATGGTCAATAAAGTAGGTAAGTTTCACAATACAGTGTTTTCTTTGATACCTTTACATATTACTTAAGAATACATTGATAATGATTATAGATTTAGAAACACCCGCTCCTTCAATATCCTCTCCAATGTTCTTATCTCTTGTCATTGCTATGTAAGTCCAGTATAGGAAAGTGACAAGTCACTTTGGACGCCAAGATTATACCTCGCTTTCAGTCGCGGTTTTTGTAGCAAGATGAGCTATAAGGATTAAATCTCAAAATGAAAAATAGTCTTAAGTACAAAACCTTACTTTTATCAGATTTGCTTATGAAAGTTCCCGACAAGGTTTTAAACTCAATTAAGTATAGGATCAGCAAGGAATTCTGAAACTATACCATGCGGTCAACGTTACTTGTAAGATTATTGATCTCTTTAAAAAGATGAGGTGTGTCACCTCTCTCTCAGTGGCTAGGTATTAAGAAAAAGTGTTGATTAAAGTCGTGAGGCAGTCCTACCGCAGTACGGAGCTATGGAGAGATTACAGAGAATTTACATCAATCATACCAAGTGCTGATATATATAAGGATAAGAATTTGTATCGGAAAGCAAATTCACAAGAAGCGAATCCAGTGAGACTATCGGAAAAACAAGTCTGTTAACTCTTTTAAGTCCCCTTAATGTGACTACATATTAATAGTGTAAATTTTAGACAATTTGCAACACTTTTAAGAATAAGTTATATATAATTATAATATTATTTTTTACATCATTATGTTTTACAAAAAAGAAAGAAATGCATTCGGCGCAGTAATATTTGTTAATAAATATAATTTCAAATGAAATCAAGTAAAAAACTAAAATTTGTTGAGAAAGAAATTTAGGGATTTTTCATCTTTCCAAGACCGATACATCGGTTGGTAGACTGGTTGGTAGAAAAGTTCAATGACAGAAATAAAGTCATCATTGACAACAATATATACTAATTTATTGATATATAATTACTGTTATCATTAGTATTAAAATTAATGATATTTTTAAGACGCTTGACGATTTGCAGTTGACAAAATAGTTGCTAGACTGATGGACTGATTGACAGATTGGTTGAAGGTCTAGTGGCAAGAAAGAAAAGTTTAAGACCAGAGGTAAAGCTGTCAAAGAGATAATAATTCATTGATTTATTATTACTATTATTATTATTATTATTATTATTATTATTATTATTGATTCTAATAATTAATTTTGAAAGTTAAAAGGTTATCCTTAAGGCAAATGGAATAAATATACCTCGCTCATTGACGCGTTTAAATCAAGATACTCTAGTGTTGTGGGTTACAAATTTTCAAAACAAGAGCGGGTCTAAATCCTTGGTCAACAAAACCAGTAATGCTTACAATATTTTCCATTCCGTAACAAGTCATGAAGCAATCCTTATTATACGGACGAAATGTCGCCTTTGAAGAAAGCAAGAGAGAATTGGATACAGGGCACAAAGCATAGACGAAAAGCTTGAATAACTAAGAAAATGTATCGCAGGTCTGAATTTTATTTGGGTAAGACCATTTTAGAAAAAAAAGTACTTTGTCATAATTGGAGATTAAAAGAATTAAGAATAGAATGCTGTAAAGTATAACAGGAATTTGTTTCGGCAATGAGAAAACTATTGGCCGGATGCCCTTCCTGACACCAACCAATGACTTTTTTCTTTTGTAGAGTTCCAAATTCTCATCTCTTGCTCGGAGAATCAGATCCAGAAAAAATACTTGATCATAAATGGTGATAAAAAGGATTAGAAGTAGAATGCTGTAAATTATTATGATAATAGAAATAAATAGACAGGAAACAATCTAAAAAGCCCAACAAAATTGAACACGAATTACAAGAAAGAGAGTAATGATGAAATAATTTCTACTATTGGGATTCAGAAAAGACAAGCAGCTGAAAAACTAAAAATATTACAAAACTTTAACAAAGAGTACAGCAGACTAATTGCAATTTGATGAATTATTAAAACTAACGCCAGTTTTCAGGAAGAACGGTGTTAATACCAAAGACAAGGAATCTGAGTGATGAAAAGAACTACCGTCCAGTATTATGCCTTAACACATCGTACAAAATTCTTACAGGATTACTAGTAAAGAACACGAGAGAACATGCAATGACCAATGAGATCTGGGGCGAAGGACACGTCAGAGCAGTGGAAGGGGTGCTAGAAACAGTGGACCAATTGATAATTGATCGATGCATTATGGACGAAGTAAAATAGTATCATTGAAACATGGCAGAAGCATTTTATGATTACAAAAAAGCCTCTGATAGAGTACATAATAACTGGATTATAAGGTGTATTAATGGATTGGAATACCGAAATATATTATTAGATTGCTTAAAGAGTTAATGAATAAATGGAGGACGAGATTAGAGATCTGGGACGGGAATAAAAAGATGATTAGCAGGTGGATTCAAATCATGTCTATATTCATATAAGGAGATAATTATTCCCACAGAATTCTGTATAACTGAGATTCTGGCTTGTATATTACTCCAGCACACTAGAGTAAAGACAACAGATAGTTTGTTTGTGGATGATTTAAAGGTATACTAAGAAAGTCATAATGCCCTTAAAATCGTAAACGAGATGATAGTTCAAGCTAGCCATGACACCGGAGCTGCTTATAGAGTACGTAAATGTGCAGAGGTGGTCTTGGAGAAGGGAAAGATGGTAAGAGAAGAAGGACTCCAAGTACTTGAAGAGAGAATAAAGACCACAGATCCGGATGAAAATGAAATTTACAAGTTCCTTGGGATTAAGTAGGCTGATGGTATAAAGTCAAAGAATGTTTTCATCAGAGTAACGCTTGTAAATACTGAATTAAATGATTCAAATTTAATTGAGGCAATCAACATGAATACCAGTGTGATACCAGTGGCAGGGTATGCGATGAATCTATGCAAATTCAACACTGATGAACTAAAAGAATTGGACCAGGTGATTAAAAGACTGCTTAGAGAAAATAACATGTTGATGAGACAAGCAAGTGACGAAAGTCTATATTTAAGAGAGAGAGAAAGGTGGAAGAGGGTTGAAATCAGTGAGTAATGTGTACAAAGAAACATGATTACGAGTTGTATGCTATATGACGAAGTCCAGTAACCAATGGATTGAAGCAGCATGGATAAGAGAGATGAAAAAGGAGAAGAACGCGATATTAACGGAATCAATCATGACCATGGCAGAAGTAGAAGTCAGAATGCAGTTTGAAGGAAGATCAAGTAGGATTGATAATAGAGTGATAGAGGAAGATAGAAAATGGAAACCTACATGGCAAAAAGTCAAGACCAGCTTACAAAAAGGTACGGAAACAAAAAGGATTGAAGACTACAAGATCAAAGAACAGCAAATCCAATTTTATCAGGAACAAGAAGAGTATCATATTTGGCAGAAGCAGAACCTACAGTACATAGTAGAAAAACTGCAGCAATCATGATGATATTAGAGCAGGTGGAGACGAGAACTTGGAAGTTGCGCAAGAGTTGATGGACGATCGACGATGTAGCTTGTGTGCAGAGAAAGAAGAGACGGTTCAACATCTTGTTGTTGGATGCAAAGTGCTAGCAAATAGTGAATACCTGGCAAGACACAACAGAGCATTAATGATCATGACAACTGGTTTGGCTAAAAAGTAAGACCTTATCGAGCAAGATTCAGTTTGGAACGACTATCGAAAACCACAAAGCAAAAGTAGCATGGGATTTTGAATTCAACTTACGAAAAACAACAACGACAAGACGGCCGGATTTGATCACAGAGGACAATGAGAAGAAAAAGATCTGGACATGTGACATGGCGTGCCCTAAGCAACGGAACATTGGGAACACGCGTCTAGAAAAGATGGCTAAGAAAAGACAGTTGGCGTTTGAAATGAGAGAAAGATGACCTGATTACGATATTAAGGTGGTACCTGTGATAACTGGTGCCCTTGGAGGTGGTATGAAAGAAATGACGAAAGACATGAGAAATATTTTTTGGAACGAAGAACTGCTGCTCAGGACGGTTGCGGAAATGCAAAAGACAATATTTATAGATAACGAGACAATAATTCGAAAGGTATTTTCAGGACTAATACAAGATATTGGTTGATACAAATAAACACGTTATGAAGAGAATTTTATTTAGTTTTATTACACAATCGTATTCGAAATTTGCCTTGCGCTGAGTAAGGCAAATTTCTCTCACGTCTCTTAGGTTTGAGAATGGTTGTTTCATGAATCTGAAGATGTTTTGCAGTTTTAATTAGCAATATTTGGTAATTATTTATTTTGGCTTGTATCAAAGCTTTTTTCATTCAATAATAATAATAATAATAATAATAATAAAAGGAAGATAATGTACCAAAGTTTTTTGTACTCATCATGTATAGGGTGTAGTAAAGGTAAAGGAAATAACAAACTATGTACCTAACGAATGTAGTGAAACCAAATAAGAAATAAATGCTTGATTAGANATTTAGTTTTATTACACAATCGGATTCGAAATTTGCCTTGCGCTGAGTAAGGCAAATTTCTCTCATGTCTCAGGTTTGAGAATGGTTGTTTCATGAATCTGAAGATGTTTTGCAGTTTTAATTAGCAATATTTGGTAATTATTTATTTTGACTTGTATCAAAGCTTTTTTCATTCAATAATAAAAGGAAGATAATGTACCAAAGTTTTTTGTACTCATCATGTATAGGGTGTAGTAAAGGTAAAGGAAATAACAAACTTTGTACCTAACGAATGTAGTGAAACCAAATAAGAAATAAATGCTTGATTAGATACCAACAGAATAATGTTGTCCATACCAATAACTATTAATATCATCATGAACTGGTATACATGGTACTCCTTACTGTAAAAAAAATTGTAAGATCGTATCAGCTATTAGGCTACTGACAAACGATAAACAATTGTAAAATACACACTGCCTGCCATTTTCTCCTCTCCATAAGTTGTGATCTTATAATACCCAATAAAGTGTTTGGTCGGGATTATTTTGTTGGAGATAACCTGCAGTACAGCAGCATTGTCCCAGAAATGACAGAAAACTATTGAAAAGAGAAATTATTTCAGTGAAGAAGCTAAAATTTGCACCAAGAGACTAAAAAAGTTAAATTATCTTCTTGAGGCAATGCTTCCATTTCTGTTAAACCAAATAAGGGATACGTAGAAAAATGACACAACATTATAAATGCAGATATGGGCTAGTATCAACAACCAAAGTTTCAGACCAAGTGCTTTGAAATGTCGAAAGTTAAAAAATGAATTAATTTAAATGTTATTGCTAAGTATTGACTGTTTTCATATGATGAGATATTTTCATAGGTACAATAAATAATGATAATAATAATAATAATAATATGAAAACAATAATAATAACAGTTATCGTTATTAATAAGCATTTATTTCTATAATTATGGCAACTAGACTTTATTACATTTCATCAGATAATAATAATAGTTATGACAATAATAACAATAATAATGGTAATGATAATATTAACTTAGAAAATGCGGAGAAAAGGAAGAAACAGTGGATCGCTTTATAAATGATTGAAGCGTAATGGCACAGAGAGATTAGAGGAGAAGGGATGATTATAGTTGGTAGAAGGTTGCACTGATATATTTGTAAAAAGTATGGGATCGACTTAAATGATAAATAGTATCAACACCAGCCAGTTACAGTCTCAAAAAACGACAAAGTAAGAATTTATGAGATTTTGCAAAGGAGACAGATCATGTTATCCAAGCAAAACGTCCGGATGTGATAGTCATTGATAAGAAGACAAACAGACCTTAAGTAAAAGACTTAGAGATTTCTCATATGACATCAGCGTGTAAAGTAAAGAGATGGGGTAGGTTAAAAAAGGACTAAACTCTCCTTCAAGAAGTAAAGAAGCTGTGAGCTATAAAGATAGTAGTCATTTCTATAGTATTGGGGGCATTTGAAACTATCCCAAAGGTACTACAAATAAAAATGAAGGATATTGGCTTAAAGAACAGAATAAGTAAATTCCAGAAAATTGCTATCCTGCGTGCAGCTAGAATCCCTAAAAATGCCCTTGAAGTTTAACCCAAAAATCACATTGGCTGGAACAATATGCATTATCCTATATAATAATAACAATAATAATAATAATAATAATTAATGATAGTAGTAAGAGTAATAATGATAATAAAAATGATAACAATAATAATAATAATAATAATAATAAAAGGATCCTACCTGAGGTACAAAAGAGATGCATCCGTGGACGTCGTGTAGCCAAAGGTCAATTGCTGATTGACCGGACTGTTCTGAAAGTTACGTGTGGGGAAAGGCATATTCCGTGAAGCATTTATTGTTCAAGGACGACTTGAAATTGTACGGAAAGAATGATCAGCAGATTAGTACCCTTGTAAGAACGGTGAAGGTGTTTACCACTGACGTTGGAATGGAATTTGAAGTAAAAAAGTGTGGTCCTCTCACATTAAAAAGAGCATAGATTATGAAAGTGAAGGAGTTCAGCTTTTGGATGGGTTGGTGATGTCTATTGTAGGAGAAGAAGGATACAAATACTTTGGCATTGTTCAACTGGATCCGATCAAAGAAACAGAAACGAAGGACAACATCATAAGGAAGCAACAACATGGACAGTAGCAATTTTCAGATATGGGGCAGTAATCGTCCAGGAAAACGAACTTAAAGATTTAGACAGAAAGACAAGGAAGACATTGACAATGTACGGAGCTTTACCCAAAGAGCGATTTTGATAGGCTTTACATCAAACGAAAAAGGGGTGGGAGAGGTCTGATCAGCATAGAAAGTTGTGTAAGAGAAGAAGAGAACAGGTTTCCGTTTTATGTGTCCAGGTCGGAAGAAAAATTGATCAGAGGTGTATCGATGCTCGAAGAAATGGAACGGAGAAATGCCATAGGCAATGTAGAGCTGAAAGCAACGAAATGACAGAAACTGAAGGTGAGGTTGATTGGAAAACATCTTTACGGCCAGTTCATCAGGGAACTTCCAGAGGCGGTTGATAAGGGGAAAACATGGGAATGGTTGTCTAAATCTAATTTCAAGGTTGGGACAGATGCTCTAATATGTACTACATAGGAGCAATCGATAAAGACAAACTATGTGAAGTATCACATTGAGAAAACGGCTGATAGCCCCCTATGTCGATTGTGTGGTAAAAAAGGTGAGAGTGTGCAGCACATTCTTGGTTGGGAGAAGCTGGCTCAGAAGAAATACAAAAAGCGTCATGACAATGATGCGAAGAAAGTTCATTGGAACATCTGTAAGAGAAATTGCTTTATCTATATCGAAAGGTGGTACGTACATATACCCGAAAAAGTGGTGGAGAGTGACAATGTGAAGCTGTTGTGGGACTTCAACGTTCATTGTGACAATGTGATTGAGGCAAGAAGACCTGACTTGATTCTTGTTTTCAAGAAAGAGCAAAAGGTGACAATAATTGACATTGCTGTGTCGGCTTGTGTAAATGTTCCCGAAAAAGAAAAGAATAAGGTGGAAAAGTACCAGGATTTGAAAAGAGAGATCAAAAGATTGTGGAAACTTAAGAAAGTGGAGATAGTGGCTCTCGGGAGCGTGAGCAATAAAGAAAATAAGACAAGGAATCATAACTAAGGAGGGAAAACTGAGAAGATAAAGAAAATTGATTGCTCCCAAAATAGGAGCAATCAATGCCACCAAGATTGCACCTTTCTAAAAAATGAAGAACAATTTTACCAAAAACTGAATGAGCGAGTTGTTGACAGAGAGCAAGAGAAACCAAATGCTGAAGAGACGAAAAGGTTTTGGAGTGATATCTTGGATAACCCAAAAGAATATCAAAGAAACGCAAAATGGTAAAAGGATTTAAGAGAAGAGCTTTGCAATATAGGACAGCATGAAGACTCGAGCATCGACAGAGAAAGTTTGGAAGTCGCCCTCAGAAGGTTAGCAAACTGGAAAGCTCTTAGGCCTGATGGCATTCATAGGTTTTGGTACAAGAGATTTTTCTCACTTCTTGATCAAATGGCTACAGTTGAATGAATGGCTTGCAGTAGGTGGGGTACGAGACTGGATGACAAGAGGAAGAACACTTCTCATACAGAAGGACGTCACCAAAGGAAATTTTTGCAGCAACTACCACCCGAAAACACACCTCCCTTTGATGTGGACAATATTGACATTTATAATCGCCGAAAATAAATATATATATATATATATATATATATATATATATNTTGGGCCTGAGGGCAGTCATAGGTTGGTACAAGAGATTTTTCTCACTTCTTGATCAAATGGCTACAGTTGAATGAATGGCTTGCAGTAGGTGGGGTACGAGACTGGATGACAAGAGGAAGAACACTTCTCATACAGAAGGACGTCACCAAAGGAAATTTTTGCAGCAACTACCACCCGAAAACACACCTCCCTTTGATGTGGACAATATTGACATTTATAATCGCCGAAAATAAATATATATATATATATATATATATATATATATATCATTAGATGAGAGAGAACTGCTAATGGAAGAACAAAAATGATGCCGAAGAGGATCAAGGGGTACGAATGATCTGCTGTTTAAAGTTGCTGTTTATGTCTCATGCCTAGTAAAATATTCGATCAAGTCTTGGAAGGTGGAATTTTTTTCTGCAAAAAAGGCCCTTGTAGACGTTAACATCCGACGAGGAATTTTTCAGGGAGAGTTCTTCTTTTCATTACTGTTTATCATAGCGTTAATTCCACTCACTCTGATATTTAGAAAGTGCGACAACGGTTATAACTCTTCTAGGTCAAAGAATAAAATTAACCATTTACTCTACATGGATGATTTAGAGATTTTTGCAAAAGAAGCAGCAGGCCTTCATGCATTAATTCGAACAGTCAGGGTATTCACCTTAGATGACGGCATGGAATTTGGGATGGAGAAATGCGCAGTAGTGATAATGAAAAGAAGGAATATTTCAAATTCAAATATAATATTACTGCTGCATGACAATGTCATTGAGGAATTAAATGCTGAGGAAGGGTACAAATATCAGGGAGACTTGTAAAGCAATAAAATTATGAAAAATGATATGAAGGAGAATATCAGTGTATATATATATATATATATCTTCTACGAGTAAGAAAGAAATGGAAACCAAGTGAAACAGCAGGAATCTGATAAAAAGAATTAATAAAAAGGCAGTACCACTAATGAGATATTCTGTGCGCTTCCTGAATTGGACAGTAGATTAGTAAAAGCAGTGGACAGTAGGACCAGAAACCTCACATTGCACAAAACTCTCCGTCCAAAGGATGATGTTGACAGACTATATGGAGGAAGAAAAGACGGCGGAAGGGGGCTTTTTCCCATCGAAGAGTATGTTGAGAATTCAGTGCTCAGTTTAAGAGATTATGTCGAGAAAAGTGATGAGAGACTAAAAAGAGCAGCGAAAGATTGGTATGAAGAATCTGAGGATTCTATTAATGACCTTAAAAACACAGGGCAACAGAGAGAAAAAAAGAGTTTGAAAGAAAAACCAACACATGGACAGTTCGTAAGGAACACGAAGGATATAGAAGAGGATACGTGATAGGCATGGCTCAGAAATGGAACATTAAAACGGGAAACTGAAACACTCATTACAGCTGCACACGAAGGATGTACTGGGAGAAATAATCATATAGAAGCTGGAAAGCCTGACCTCATAACTAGTGACAAAGAAACGAATACATGTCAGATTGTGAATTTTGTAATACCTGAAGATCACGATTGTGGATTTTGCAATACCTGAAGATCACGGAGTTGAAATGAAAGAAAGAGAACAAAGAGAGAAATATAAATATTTAGTAAGAGAAAAATAAAAGTTCTATGGAATAAGACAGTAATTCCAATAATTATTGGGGTTTTGGGAACAGTTCAATAGGAACTGTAAAATTGATTACATCATATCGGAATCAGAACAAAGATTGAAACCATACAGACCACCGCGTTGTTGAACATAAACAGAATCGTAATGGAAAGTAATTATTTTTTTATATGTTTGCTAAAGTTATTGTGTCACTGAATCAAAACAAATCTTTAACAAAGCCCAAACAAAATGATGGGAAGATAAGAGGAGCAAATCAATATAACTATTACACTCCTTACATGAGAATCCATTAAAAATTAAAACAATATACTTGGAAATTATAGTTGAAACAACTTAGATAAGTCTTTTGAAAGATTTATGTACACAGTAATTGACCACATCCCATGAATTTGTAGGCACTTTTTTAAAGGTTCTCCTTCTTCTTTATATGGTCAACACCCTCTACTTTGTCGAGGCAGGTTGACCACCATTTTCATTTGAATGGTTCGTTCCTCTCCGAGCTTTCATGTTGGCGAGGACCGAACGGGACAACTACCGTTCGTACAAATGTCTTCAAAATCATGGGCAACACAATCAATGTGAGTCTTTGTGTTCTAGTGTGGCACCCAAAGGATTTATGATAGATATACATTCCTGGGTATCTAGCTCTCAAAGAGGAATGTTACCACTGGAACTTTAAGAAAAGTCCACAAAATTTTTTTTGGTGTGAAATGAACTCAAATAATAATAATAATGATGATGATGATAATAATGATTTTTTAAGCTCTTACTTTTTTTTCAAACTTTAAAGGTAGGGTGTCAAAACTCGTAGTAAACTGCTAGTTTACATTGGCTGTCCTTATTAAAATAACTAAAAAATCTTGATAACAATATTGATTGTTAGTAAATATAAGGCAAGGTTAATTTGTAAGAAAATATACATAGTTTAGTTGAGAATGATGAGACTAATAAGAGAGAAGATAAAGATATCTCTGCGATTTATTGCGACAACAGAAAATAATGTAAGTACAACGAATGATGATTAAGAGCCATCAAAGACTTTAAAAGAACTGATGAAGAGTTTTACGAACACAACACTAGATTATTTTGATTTATGCATGTTAATCAGCGATATATATATTTATTTCATTTGTTTTTAGCATTACGTTAGAAGTTTGTTCCGGAAAAGACAGTCAGTTTTACTACGAAAAGTTGCATGCCATTAGTGACGAAAGTAAATCTGGGAGAAAGGAGTTGCCAGTAATGACACAAGTAAGAAGAATCCAGGTATGTCAACTTAAAGGAAAGATATTTCAGTGGCTTTTAGGGTTTTAGGAAGGAACTATAGAGATGAACTTTGACCCCAGGTGTATTGTTCTTGGTCGGGGTACGATTTACAACCCGCTCCTACACAAAGTAGAATTTCCGGGGTGGGGGGAAGAACTATCAGGGAATTGACTGAAATTACATTTGTAGAATTGTTGTCAATTAAGAAGAGATTTGTTTAGATACTTGATAGTAAAGTTGAGATGGATTTTAAGCACGTTTTTCCCACTTTAGACCATAGTTGTTTAGCCATTGTTAGAGAATTTTTAAAGATGAATGTAGGAATAGCACCTTGTGATTAAAGTTCATTATCAAAATGGGGTTTTGTGATTAGCTCTGACAGCTTTTAAAAACTCTGGTGTTTTCATGTTAAATATTTGCACGTTATCTTTTTTACATATCTTTAGAGAATTTCAAGTGATTATTTGACTCTGAGCAAAATCGAGTTTGTCCAAGGCCCTATAGTCAGATGCCATGAAATTTTACATGATACAGGACAGCTATACACCATGGATTTATTTTTTGGAAGATGTGGTGATGTATCAACATAAAATAGTAAGTGTGAAGTCAAATTTCCGCATCAGACTTGTGTAAAATAGCTACCGGGAAATCTAAAAGACTATCCTATTTCCACTGGTGAAATACCTTTATTGTCACTGAATACTTTGTGAAAGTAATAATATTCTGAAAGTAATACATTTATCCACTCCAGTGATCATTGTTTACCAGCACCACCTGGCAAAACAATTCAAAAGGTACCGGTTCTTTTGTTCCCCCTTAATGATAATACTAGCATTGTCGGCGAAATGAAAATAGTAGAGAGGATTAGAGCTGGTTAACCCTATCCCGGGCGGGCTTTTTTGAACTATTCACAGGCAGAGGGGGAGCGTTTTGACCCGCGGTAGAAAAATTGCCATAAATCAAGTACTTTTAAGCAAAAATCTATAAAGAGTGACAGGTTGGATCTTTGAACTGCAAGTAATGAACTTGGTCACGTGTTTTAAAGTCGATGATGTCGTCAAACATTTAGTGACGTCATCAGTCACCAAAGCGAAATCAAGCAATTTCAAGTTTTTCCCGCTTTTTTTATAATTTTCATTCGGTCAAATAATTACGTTTGTTTACTATGTATTTGTAAAGTTAGCTGATCGAAAAGCATTATGGGATGACAATAGAAAGCATCATGATTTCAACATTACTTTGGAAAGTGTCAACTTTAGGATAAAGAGATTACAGGAATTGCTATAAAACTTTCTTTTAGAATCAAAAAGTCATCAAACCTGATACATAATATCTTTTAGTCACTAAAAACAAAATGCAGAACCTTCCATGATCAAAAACCAATGACGTCCTTAAAATTATGATGACGTCATCAGACTTATAATAAATTTTGAATTTTTACTCTTCTGGCCGACACAGTGAATTTTGTGATGATTTTTAAAAATGTTTGCTACAGTTATTGTGTCACTGAATCTAAAAAAAAACTTTAACAAACCCGAAACAAAATGATGGGAAGATAAGAGGAGCAAATCAATATTACTATTACACTCCTTACATGAGAATCCATTAAAAAATAAAACAATATACTTGGAAATTCTAGTTGAAACAACTTAGATAAGTCTTTTTTGAAAGATTGATGTACACAGTAATTGACCACATCCCATGAATTTGTAGGCACTTTTAAAAGGTTCTCCTTCTTCTTTATATGGTCAACACCCTCTACTTTGTCGAGGCAGGTTGACCACCATTTTCGTTTGAATGGTTCGTTCCTCTCCGAGCTTTCATGTTGGCGAGGACCGAACGGGACAACTACCGTTCGTACAAATGTCTTCAAAATCATGGGCAACACAATCAATGTGAGCCTTTGACTCCTAGTGTGGCACCCAAAGGATTTATGGTAGATATACACTCCTGGGTATCTCCGGCCTAAACACGACAAGTTAATAGATGTACTATTTTTAGAGGAAGAAGACGTTGAACACTAGCTGGTTGGATGCCACGCCGGAAATCAGTGCCGTATGGGGATCTTCGGGTGCCCCTCTGAAAAGATGAGCTGGCTGGCTTCCAGCCCTCAGAATGTGATTGGTTCGCGAGTCCACTTTGGATCTCTACGCGGGCTCCTAAAGCCACCCATATCTACAAATACACACTACGCTTTGTCTTTAATGTACTCTAAAAATTTATTAAAGCACAAATTCAAAACAAGTGGACTGAAAGAATTCCTCTGAAGAACTACACGTTGGAATAGAATTGCGGGGATAAGAAAATTCTTGGTCTCAATACCAGTTGTAACAGTCTCTGTGAAGGCTAGAAATTAAGGAAAGACATTTAATAATAATAACAGAAATATATTGTAATGATACTACAAAGGTAATGATGATGATGCAGGAATAGAGTTATGTTATTTAAAAGGACATTCAAATACCAAAATTATTAATTATGCTACATTGAGATCATATTGGATTTATCTGGTCAATCTAAAGTTCTGAATTACATCTCGAGAGAGTTTTAATATTGAAAACATGAACGCGAGTGATGTAGAATAGCTGCTAACGTACCTGTATCACTGAAAATACGGAAAACAGCAAATTTTGCAGGAAAAGAAGCAATGCCTTTAAAGATGATATAGAGTGTGAGTGTACAGGAAATCAGAATTGAAAAATGATAGGTATTTTCTAATATTAGAAATAAAAAAATACGTTGCCTTAGCGTTGACAGTACAACGATTTGATTGAAAAAAACGTCTATCAGCAGCAGCAAATTTACTGAACAGTCCTCTAAAGTGTTAACATTAGATTGTTATGCAAAACCACCAAAAGCGTTCCACTTAATTGGAAGAACGTAGTTGGCTTTACTCCTTGGCAAGCATCAGCGTTTTTCAGAAAGACAAGCCAATTCCGTTGAAAGATCGGTAGGTGTTTGCTAATTTGTATGAATACAGTCTTTTTAGAGAGTAGTTTATTTTTGGTGAATAAGAGGCTTTTTTTAAGTAACTTATTTCTGACTGAAATCCCTTAAAATTCACCTTACTTTTGAAAGAAGCCTTGGTTTTTTAACAATTTTCAATAAAATGGTGCTAAAAGTCGAGGCGCTTGTTTATCTATCGTGCACTAAGCCAATATAAAAAGTCGATAGGGGATGAGAATACCAGAATACTTGTCTTGCAAAACTTTCATCTTTTCAAAGAATGGTACTCTTTCTTAACTTTTCATATGAGATATATGATACTTGAAACTAAAATACTAGTCTCCTTTTTTGTTTGTTGAGATAATCTGCCCTGAAGTGATTATTTGTGGTCAGAAAAAAAATGTCAATGTTCACTGCATGCAATTTTGCAAAGAAGACAAAATCAGTACAAGAGATATGCCATAAAAAGAGAAGAGAAATGTAACTTCTTAAGTGTACACTATTTTGATTAATAATACAAAAAGACTGTTCATTTGGCAGTTGGCTCAGATCTCTCCCACCGTTTCTTTCTGGTATCAAAAATCCAAATGGAATTTACACAAAAGCAAAACGTATATTCAAATTACAAACTGTTACCTTTATTTTTTCTGATTTACAGAAAGAGGAAGAATAAAAGGCAATTTTCTGATTGTGAAACAAGACGAAATGCGTTTACCTATTGCTTTTCAATGCCTCATACTTTCGTAGGTTTAACAGTTGGATGTTTGAGAATTCAAATAATAGCTCTAGGATTAGAAGTTACAATAAAAGGGGAGGTGTAAATTATCAGTAGTGGATTACAGAAGATTAGAAAATAGCGTGGACTTAATGTAACTTCTTAGTCAATATATATTGACTAAGAAGTATATAGGAGTATATAGAAGTATATAATGGAATATGAAGGGTCTTCTTCCTTTTCCACCAATCTTTTACTAAGTTGCCTTTTGTTTTCTGGTACCTTGGGTTATCTACTCAACCGCAAGCAAATAAGCAGTAGCTTTTTTGTCGTCTTTCTCAGTACATACCTCCTTTCTGCCTCTCTTGCTTTTTCTGTCACTCTTTCTGCAGCTTAATTTGTCTTGATTTTCCAAATACCTAGTCAAATCAACTGATATATCTTTTCCTAGTGTTTGGATTTGGATTTTCCTTCAGAGTTGATTTAAATACACTATGCGGCTGAAGTTTTCCAAGCATTTCCTCGTAGCTTCTTCTGCTTTCTCAAAAAAAAATTGCCGATTTTGTTCTTTCAAAATCAGTTTTTATCTGCTGTCTCACGAGAATTTGATTATTTATTTTCACTTCCTGCGAGAACCTAGAGGGCTGGAATGTTTTTCTTATGATACCCCTTTCCTTACATCGTTTCCTTTGCCTCGGATAACTCTTTATTCCGGTTTTCTTTCCATTTTCTTCCTTCATTGAAGCTACATCGATAATGAAGCTGCAAATAATTGGCTACACATTCTAATATATTTATTTTTCCAATCCGGCATTTTTTGACGGTCTCTATTACATGAAATTATAGCTCCCACTATCTTGGGAAGTCTGTCAATGAAAAAAGCGAATCTAATAGCTAAACTAGATTGGCTTTTTTTAACTTTGGACGTAAGTTTAAATTAGTGTGAAAAGGCTGTTCTTGTTGTTGTATGGCAGTCTGCTGATTATGGTAATTTTTATGGTAATTTTTAATGGTAATTTTATGGTAATTTTATGGTAATTTATGGTAATTTTATGGTAATTTTATGGTAATTTTATGGTAATTTTATGGTAATTTTATGGTAATTTTATGGTAATTTTATGGTAATTTTATGGTAATTCTTATTGTAATTTTTTTCACTATAAAAGACTACCTCGCCTTTCAATGTTTATCTGGAATCGGAAATTTAATGTCCTGAAGAATGTACAGAAATCAAATGGATGATAAACTATGGATAACATGATTTAGGATCTACATGTTGCATGGCCTCCTTCTTTTTAGTAGAGACAAAATATCACATGAAGCTGCCATACCAGGCCAATATATCTTGCTGCAGTTTTATTCTCAGTCGGCCTGGGTAATGCTAAATACTGTAAAATAGAAAACAACTATATTGAGCATTTTGTGAGCAGTAATAAAGAAGAATGACTATCAGCTCCATAAAAACATAACAATCTTAAGGTAGTTCACAAACAGCTGGGGTAGGCTAGCAAGCAATTTGCTCCAGGAAACAAAAGTTAATGAACTAATCCTTTTTTTAGTTTTCCCTATAGCTTTGTCTTTTACGTTTTACAAAGAATTTTTCTATTTTGAGATGATTGCAATTATTCACTTGTTTGATTTGCGCCATTATGGCCAGCTCAGATGTAGTGGATTCGTACGTGTTTTTTCTCCTTCTTTTTCTTTTTGTTCTTTTCCTTCTTCCTTTTCTTCTTCCTTTTCTTCTTCTTTTCTTCTTCTTTTCTTCTTCTTCTTCTTCTTCATCATTATCATCATCATCATCATCATCATCATCATCATCTTTCAGTTGATGTCGTAGCAACGAGACATTATATGATGCAATTGAGCCATATAAGGAGGAACATGCTGATTTTAACTAATTGTGTGTCCAGTTAGTTTCAGCCTTTTAAATTTAATTAGAGGTGAAAAGCATTGTGCTCGTCATCAAGCTGGTCATTTTTTACTCGTTGTTTCCAGTTGAAGTTTTCAACTTTTCCGGACATCTTTATTATCTTAAGTTCTTTTATTACCAAAACAGTGGGCAAAATATAATTAATAGCAATTATTTAATGTTAGTTCTAGAATAAAACCGGAAATTGAGTTAATATTGTATGTGATTTAACAATAATCCAAAATATTCTGTAAAATTGGCATCTTAAAGTAAAACAAACTTTTCGTCCTATTACATGAAATTAGATCGTTTGGAATTCAAAACTTTAAGATCTATTTAACATGCAAATGAACAATGAAGTGAATTCGTTTTTTTTCTTCTCTTCCTTTTCATTTTCTCAGTTTTTGGGGAACCGGTAGCGACGCAGTTGCTGCAGAAGGAGGTGTGTGTGTGTGTGTGTGTTAAAAAGCTCAATAACATAGTCATTTTTATAGTCATTCCTTGGCTTCAAATTTCCTAGGGATATGAAGTAAGGCTGCTATCAACATTTGTAAGTCTAAGTTATCAATCACTCTTCTTCTATTAGGAAATAGAATGTTAAAGGGTGTAATTTTACAGAAAGTTTTATCTCCTTGCTTTTGTATGTGATAAATATTCTAATAAACATAGAAAATAAAGATCGTTAGAAAACAGATGTTAAAGTTTAGTTTTAGTAATTCACTCATACCTGAGCAGTATCTGGTATCAAAGAATCCTAAACCTCTCATTATGAGGCGTTTTTAGTTCCACACTTAATACTTATGGACAGACCAAAACTATTCAAACTATTCCAAACTATTCCGAAACAAATGCTCTTTATTTTTATCTGCAGGCATAAAAAGATAAGAATACAGCAGAGTGGACGACTGTCAATGCTTGTGGGAAATGAATGCAGTAAAACTTTGGTAATTCTGTTAAGTCGTGGAATTCTTGAAAGATAAAATTTTCAGCTTTATTTTTGTGCTATACATTGCATTCAAGCAAACCGATTTCATTGGTTTCGCTTTTTTACATACCACAAACACATAACATTAGATTTTGTAGAACGTCGTAGGATCGGGCTTATTTTTAAAGCTGCATTTTAACTTTTGAAAAGGGAACTATACTATTTTCTTCCAATGGATTTTTTCATCCTTAAAAATCTTCGATTTTTCAAAAAAAAGAGTTGTTTTTTTTATTTTAGAGATACAAGCTCTACATTTTTTATTAATCCAGTTTAAATAGATTTCAAATCGGTTTTCATTTAAAAAAATAAACCTTTGTTTTGCTAGCTTAATTTTGGTGCTGATATCGGCTTTCAGTATATTGGTCATTAGAGGATCGCAGACGTTTAATCAAAGTTGGCACTGATTGAACAACTATTTTACTGGCAATCACCAGTAGGTCACCAATATATTGCGTTTCATTTATTTTTATATTCTTTTTCATTTGTTAGATTTTGCAAAAAAAGTTTTAATTTTCCTAAATTTTTATTGGTTTTATTTCTTGTTATTTGTTGCACACAAAGGATCTCTTGACTTACTCGACCTGGTGGCACACCTCAAAAGAGGCTTTGGCCACTTAGTGTTTGCCACGGTTCTCCGCTAATTTCAGTCTCCACCATATATTTAGCAGTTCAAAATGACATCTCTCTCTTTTTTTTAAATAATTACCTCTGTCCAAGCTGTTAGTTGTCATCCTGTTGCTCTCTTCTGGTTCAAAACAGTATCCAACAAACATGAATCTCTTTTCACAAGCTTTCAAGTAATAAGCAATTGCAATGTTGTTGACAAGTACTCAAATTTAATTCCATTAAATCTTGTAATACTCTTTTAAGTTGATGGTGAGAACATGCTCTGAACTGTGATAAAATGAACTATGATAAAATGTGTCAGATCAGAAAAGTACAGTTTTATTTCGTGTTCTCAGAGCCAATAGAGAGTTGGTATTATTTTGCAGAAAAGATTGTGTATTAATATACACATGAATGAATGAACAATGGTCGAATTTCCACATAAATCCTTTTAAGTGAGTTTATTGATAACTTTAACAAACAGTGGTTTTCCATTATCAAAATTCCCTGATGTACGTAAAAGAACCGTGACATTGTATGATATGAGCGTTAATGACATGGAGAAATGTGAAACACAGATGATGCTCCAAAACAGGAAGATGAAAACAGCAGCAAATAAATTTGAGCAGCCTGTTATTCGAGAAAAACAACGAAACTGGAAAAAAACACAGCATTTCTTAGCAAGTTTGCATTACATTCAATCATAAATATAGCTACAGAAGCTTGATATAAAGAATTTGTCTGCTGATGCAGAGGGTGGTTATACTTACTTGCCTTCTTTACTCTTAAACAACAATATTTCGATCAAAACTTTAAATATCCAAAATATATTACAGTACAAATTCAATTCGAAAGACAACTCAAAAGGTTTATCTGGTTACGGTGAAAATTTGACGCTGCGACAAGTATCTCTCGAAGCGTTGCTCAGGAAAACATTAATACTCATACCATCACAGAGATCTTATATCTATGGGTGTCCATAAAGCCAAGAATTTTATATTCACAGTAAGGTCTGCCTAGGCTATTTCCTGACCTTTGAAAGAATTCCATACGATTTTCTATCAAGCTTAATTTTCTTTATACAACAATATTCACACCAAAGAACATTGTTCAAAATGTAATTTTCTGTCCCATTTTATTCACATCATTTTGTCAAAGAAGTTATTTTACGGTTTTCACCCACCTTTCTCTATTTTATTAAAGATAGGGAAATAAAATAGAAAGCATAGGCTCAGTAGATCTCAAAATCGAATTTCACAGCTGCTTTTATCGTAAAAAGACAAAACTGTCAGATTTAGATCCCATTTTTCAGCCACCTCTATCCTGTCTAAAAGATAGGGTATGTATTCAATCATACCACAGAAAAACGAATTAAGCACGAAGTTTTTATCACAAGGAAGACTGGAAAACTATTTTTCCTTATGTTAGGCATGGAAGTTGCTTATTTCTTATCATCCGTAAAACGATGTTACCCCAACAAAACGCTTTTTTGTTAATTAACTCTGTGTATCAAGATCCAAAGTAATTTTATTTTGTTCTTGAGCCTTTTTCCAAATTTCAAAAGGTTATAACATCTAGATTTAATATTTGCACAAAACTATTAATAGTAAAGCATAATTTAGTTTTATACGAAAAAGAATAAATAATAATATTTGTAGCAAAGACAATTACAAAATACGGAAGGTCGCTGATCTTGCGATCGACGCTTTGCAGTACAATAAATTGTAGTTCTTCATACTATGTGCAAAAGCACAATAATACACATTTTTAGGATAATTATTGAGTGAGTACACTTTTTGGATATCATGATATGTTGATTATCAGGCATGATGATAAAATATGGTTCACTTTTTGTATTATAATCAGCTGTATGCATTGAGTACATTTTGTTGTAAATACAACACATAATACCACACTCACATGTATGTTTATATATATATAAGTATGTTTATATAAATATATATATATATATATGTGTGTGTGTGTGTGTGTAAAGAATTCGGTCTGAACATTTCTTATATTTCTTAAATACAACACATAATACCACACACACATGTATGTTTATATATATATAAATATGTTTATATAAATATATATATATATATATATATATATTTATATATATATATGTATGTGTGTGTGTTTGTAAAGAATTCGGTCTGAACATTTCTTTAGAACAAAAACTGTACATACGTTTTTCACAGTATGTACCTTACCTTACTTTCCCTTACAACGCGTTAAGTTGTAAGGGAAAGTAAAAACATATGAGGATTAATTTATCGAGGAAAACTCACTACTGGAAAGCATGATAAATGTACTGACTGACTAGCAAATCTATACGCGCAGTAGACAATGAAATCCCTGAGGCTATTTCAGGTCCAGTAAAGAATAGACACTAAAGCTTGATTTCCACTTGAGAAGCTGAAGTGAAAGCTCTAGCTTTGCAAGTACTACGATAATTATCGGAAAAGAATCTGTAAAGAAATCATCATTAAATGCAGAGATAGAAAACCATAAGATTCGCTACACGAATACCTTAATGAAAGGTAATAGTTCTAGCCAGACAAAAATTTATTTAAGATCGTTGCCTACCGTTGCTATCTACTGAAGTCGGAATATTGTTTCAACAACAAAAAAGCTATAACCTCTCTAAGGGCACTGGGTAAGAAATGCTAAGTTTGTTTACATCTCTTTTGAAGAAGCAAAAGTTATGAAATTTGAGAGAAAGATTCCACAAATGTTTGTTCTGTCGCAATGTAGAGGTTACTTTGACCCCATGGTGATTATGTCATTATTTGCGGTAGAAAACAGATAGCGGTAGGAGCTTGCATATTTCTTGTTCTCTCGACATCCTCTATATTTATTCCTTGTCTAACTTTGGTTATTTGGGACTAAACCACCCAAAACACTGAAAAAACTATGCCACTTAAACATACATTATAACAATGCTTTTGGTTAAGGTGAAAACCATTATCATTTTCACCTTTGCCAATTCTTAATCGGTACTTCTTGTTGGTGCAAAAGGCAAGAAAACTAAAGAGTATTGTAGTCAAAAGACTTTTTGCAGAAGCTAACGCTTTACTTCTTCTCCTTCTTTTCCTTCGGTCTTCTTCCAATGTCAAGTTGGGTCGGCCGCTCAACATTTCTTCTTACACACGCTCCTGTTCCTTGCATCCTCCTCCTCAGTGTCAACTGTTTTCATATCAATCTGCACTCTGTCTCTCCATCTCAATTTCTGGCGCCCTCTATTTCTTTTTCCAACTACGTGCTGATGGTACACTTGCTTCACAATATCTTGTATAAAGCGTTAACTTTACATAAGACAAATCTCTCAGGGTCATAGTAGAAGAAGTAATGTCTATTGGAGTTGTGGAGGGGCGGGTTTGACTTAGAAATGCATAACCTGGCTGTACTGTAAGGATAGAAGTCCCAGGCATCTACTACGGGGAATCCAGTCATTCAAAGATTCAAGGTACCCAGTAAATATTGTCCTGAAATAAAAATGAAAACAATTTAACTAACTCTGCAGATCTGTTACCTAAAGTAAAGCTATCGAAAAGACTCATTTGAGGTAACACCTTTGCAAGAAAAACAAAAGCATATATCATCTATATATGCATCACCGTACAAGTGCCCAAAATGTTCCAAATAAGGTCTGATTATAGACTTCTGAAGCTGTAATACAACCCTCTAGATAGAAAGTTTATACAATGCAAAAGAGCCCTATTTTTCTCGAGGAAGATTTTTGTCAACAGAGTCAAATACAGGATAGCCTCCATTCTGATTGGAAAGTAAAGAGAGTAGACAAGAATCTAAATTGGCCTAATGAAGTTCATCAGGACGTCTTATTCTGATTGACAATTTTAAAAGACTTGCACAGAGAGGGTTTGAGAATTTGGTAAGGATTGTCAGAAGCTGAAAAGTAAGGGCTGCTTTTAAAGAAGCCATCCCCAAAGATGTGTAATATAAGGGAGTATTTAGTATTCACAATACATAGAAAAGTATATACCCAATTCTGTTTACTGTTTCGTAGTTAAAAATATATATCAGGAAGGTTTCTACTATACTATCTTGTTTTTTTAGGACGTTCTTTAGGAATAAAATTTCCTTGACAGAGAAATTTACCTTTTTAAGTTTTAATTAATACAAATTTTCATGAATGTATGCTCTTTTCTATGTACATGAAAAGCTTATAAAGACATCATTGCATAAAGGGAAATATCTTAATGTAGAGTCAATTTTTAACCATTACAGTTGAACCTCGATTATCCGAATACCGATTATCCGAATTTCATATTATCCGAATAAGATCTTCCGGTCCGGGTAAATATTTCGAAGACATACTTTGCATAGCTCGACACTCGAGTACAATGCTTGTGCTACAGTACGACTTCTGTTTACGACAATTATCAGTAAATTCAACATGTGAAAACATTGAATTAAAATGCAAAAACGTTATGATAAAGAGGTGTTACCGACTTAAAAGTGTGAAAAGTTTGTCTTCTGTTTTAATATTGTTATCAAAAGTACTTGAACCATTTCACAAGAAAACAGTTAGTACATACTTTATTTAAACCCTGAGATATACATGTAAATACATTTGTAAACTTGTGTTCTAACGTAAATACATGTACAAGTATATCGAGTAAGGTGTCGTTTGTTTACGGATAATCCATTAGCTGAGCAATCAGTTATCCAAACAAATTGCTTCCCGGCCCTCTTGTTCGGATTATCGGGGTTCAACTGTTTAAAAGAGTTATTTAAAACTATTTGGCTTCATAAGACCTGTCTGATCCGTTTTAGAGGTAAAACAAATAGCATTTCAGTCAATACAAACTCTTAAAAGTGGAAGGAGTCGATTTTTCCTTGCCATTGCTGTAACACCTAGAAAGGATGACTTGTAGCTTAAGTTAGTAAATATCCTTAACTTTGGCCAAGTGATTAGACCTTCAAACTTACATTTTTATACGTATCTGGAAACTTTGATATCATCTTTCTTCCGTTACGTACTGCTGTAAAAATAGTGCTTTCTTGCAAAAATGTCTATTTAAAGAGCCTGACAAGACAAAAATATTCACTCATACAAGCACAGTTACAAAAACAGCTAAAACGGCTCCTTTCCAAACGATAATTTGCTTTGCCTCTTTTGTTCGTGATCTGCAGTTTAAAAATATACTGTAAAAATACTGTAATCATTGAAATTACGGTCCTGTGGTTACTTGGTTTATGGCATTTAAATGAGGCACCTGTTCTTTCAATTATAAACGGAAACTTTGAAAAAACTTAACAGACAAAATCGCCTGTGGAAAAAGTAGCAGTATGAAATTAAGGTATCCGGACATACTGAATATTCATTTAATTATTTGTATTTATTCATATATATGAATATATATGCAGACCTATATCTAGATCTAGATATAATTATAGCTATAGCTATAGACAGCAAATGCCATGAAGGCAATAATGTGTGACACGGCTGGGAGTGCACATATTCTCAAAGAAACAGATATATAAATATCTATAAAGAAGAGTTATTGTAAATACCATATATATATTTACATATGGTCTGTGATTTATTTTTTCGGTGTACAATGCTCAATACATGAATGCAGAGTGTGGCATACAATGTAATATGGAGAAAAGTATCAGAAGACTAAACTTGTCATCTCTGCAACTCTGTTTCTTGATATTAGTCACTCTTCAAGCCTTCGTTAGATAAACGTTAACTTCAACTACCCATTATACTATATTCACATTGCCTGATTTTTACTTAATATGCCCACTAGCTTTTTGAAGTAAAATATCAGGCATTATAGATATAGTAAAGTGCTCAGGTGAAGCTAAGGGTTAGCTAACAAGAGCCCTAATTCAAGTAAATAGTAAATATGGTAAGGTCAAATTATACTGAGTTACAAAGTAAAGATAACAACTTCCTGCTTCGTTATTTCATCTTCTAGGCTATTGTTTTTTCTGAATGCTGTCTGATGGTTGTGCGACAAAAGATAAAGTTAAATCTTTTGCTGGCACTTTATGGTCACGTATTTTCGTTTTGCGTGAACATTGCACTATTTAAAACCTATTAAAGTTTCAAAACATGTCAATCTACCTGAGACCTCTCCCCTATTCTGTTCTCTCGCATGAAGCCAAAATGGTGGTGGTGCTGGGGCAGGAGGGGGTGTTAAAAGACAGTTTACACCAACTTGGCAGAAGTTATTTTCTCAGGTCTCTCTTTTGTGCTAATAGTTTGTTAGAAGCATAATTTGCACATTTTATGATGTTAAGTGTCACCCACTTACAATGAGAAGGCAATTGTCATTTAATTCCTTCAGGCTCCGCAAAAACCAATGTAGCAACCACTATTCTCTATTCAGTGATGACTCCACTAAGCTGTCTACCGGCAAAGAGGGAAGAAGACTATACATCACCTAGTGTGAGAGAATATTTTAATTCACATCAAGGGAATTTCAATAAAGCCAGAGACATAGCCACGAAAATCTATTTGCATACCAAGCATGCTTTACCTAACATTCGATCGCTTCGTTTAACAACCGCGAAAGTCAGGGCTCAAGAAACACAATAATATAGTAATACGTGAATTTATATGGTTATCAACACAACTTCCCACGAGTCTTCTTTAAACTCAGCACTACCACAAAAGCCAGAGACTTTGCTGAATTGAGTAAGTCGGTAAAACTAGAATGTATGACAGGACATTGGCTAAATCCTTCTTTGTTTACATGAAAATATGCACGATGAGATAATACAATATCAGCGAGTGTATTTCTAACTGCGTCATGTGAATAGTAAAATCAAATTTGCTTTTTCTTCATGCAAGAGAAAGAAAATACTTCACCAGATTAATTCTGCAGTTTACAGACCATTTAGGGATTGCAATCCAAAGAAAGATTCTATCGCCGTAAATCAAACAAATGACGGGAAAAAGTCAACAAGTGAAAAACGTAGAATAGATGCTTTTTATTTCATTTTCAAATCAATGTGGAAGTATTTGAAAGATAAAGCAATAATAATGTCCAATTATTATTAAACATGGCATATTTTGAGCAAAAGAAGATTTTCATCATTCGTTGTCTTACAACTTCATTGATATGAGTTACATTCTTTGGTTACCTCAATAAATTTAGAATCAGCAATGGTAAAGTTACATAAACCTGATTTTGTTACATCTATTAAAGATACCTATGAACTGTTACAAAAGTTAAAGAATTAAAGTTGGTCAATATCTTGAATGCACAAACAACATATTATGCAATTTTTAATAGCTTAAAGCAACAGTATTACGTAGTAAGTAGCACACATTGCACTTCAAGTTTTTTTCGCTCCCTGATGTATATATATATACGTATGGGCTAAAAGTATGATTGTTCAAAGGTCAAATTTCTCTGTTGTAAAAGAATGGGAACGAGTAATCTTTAAAAGAACTAGCTGTATTAAGAAAGCTAGAAAGTAGCACATATTGCACTTGTAGTTTGTTTCACTCCCTGGTGTATACATATGCGTATGAGCTAAAAGTATGATTGTTCAAAGGTCAAATTTCTCTGTTGTAAAAAAATGGGAACGAGTAATCTTTAAAAGAACTAGCTGTATTAAGAAAGCTAGAAAGTAGCACATATTGCACTTGTAGTTTTTCTCGCTCCCTGGTGTATATATATGCGTATGAGCTAAAAGTATGATTGTTCAATGGTCAAATTTCTCTGTTGTAAAAGAATGGGAACGAGTAATCTTTAAAAGAACTAGCTGTATTAAGAAAGCTAGAAAGTAGCACATATTGCACTTGTAGTTTGTTTCACTCCCTGGTGTATATATATGCGTATGAGCTAAAAGTATGATTGTTCAATGGTCAAATTTCTCTGTTGTAAAAGAATGGGAACGAGTAATCTTTAAAAGAACTAGCTGTATTAAGAAAGCTAGAAAGTAGCACATATTGCACTTGTAGTTTGTTTCACTCCCTGGTGTATATATATGCGTATGAGCTAAAAGTATGATTGTTCAATGGTCAAATTTCTCTGTTGTAAAAGAATGGGAACGAGTAATCTTTAAAAGAACTAGCTGTATTAAGAAAGCTAGAAAGTAGCACATATTGCACTTGTAGTTTGTTTCACTCCCTGGTGTATATATATGCGTATGAGCTAAAAGTATGATTGTTCAATGGTCAAATTTCTCTGTTGTAAAAGAATGGGAACGAGTAATCTTTAAAAGAACTAGCTGTATTAAGAAAGCTAGAAAGTAGCACATATTGCACTTGTAGTTTGTTTCACTCCCTGGTGTATATATATGCGTATGAGCTAAAAGTATGATTGTTCAATGGTCAAATTTCTCTGTTGTAAAAGAATGGGAACGAGTAATCTTTAAAAGAACTAGCTGTATTAAGAAAGCTAGAAAGTAGCACATATTGCACTTGTAGTTTGTTTCACTCCCTGGTGTATATATATGCGTATGAGCTAAAAGTATGATTGTTCAATGGTCAAATTTCTCTGTTGTAAAAGAATGGGAACGAGTAATCTTTAAAAGAACTAGCTGTATTAAGAAAGCTAGAAAGTAGCACATATTGCACTTGTAGTTTGTTTCACTCCCTGGTGTATATATATGCGTATGAGCTAAAAGTATGATTGTTCAATGGTCAAATTTCTCTGTTGTAAAAGAATGGGAACGAGTAATCTTTAAAAGAACTAGCTGTATTAAGAAAGCTAGAAAGTAGCACATATTGCACTTGTAGTTTGTTTCACTCCCTGGTGTATATATATGCGTATGAGCTAAAAGTATGATTGTTCAATGGTCAAATTTCTCTGTTGTAAAAGAATGGGAACGAGTAATCTTTAAAAGAACTAGCTGTATTAAGAAAGCTAGAAAGTAGCACATATTGCACTTGTAGTTTGTTTCACTCCCTGGTGTATATATATGCGTATGAGCTAAAAGTATGATTGTTCAATGGTCAAATTTCTCTGTTGTAAAAGAATGGGAACGAGTAATCTTTAAAAGAACTAGCTGTATTAAGAAAGCTAGAAAGTAGCACATATTGCACTTGTAGTTTGTTTCACTCCCTGGTGTATATATATGCGTATGAGCTAAAAGTATGATTGTTCAATGGTCAAATTTCTCTGTTGTAAAAGAATGGGAACGAGTAATCTTTAAAAGAACTAGCTGTATTAAGAAAGCTAGAAAGTAGCACATATTGCACTTGTAGTTTGTTTCACTCCCTGGTGTATATATATGCGTATGAGCTAAAAGTATGATTGTTCAATGGTCAAATTTCTCTGTTGTAAAAGAATGGGAACGAGTAATCTTTAAAAGAACTAGCTGTATTAAGAAAGCTAGAAAGTAGCACATATTGCACTTGTAGTTTGTTTCACTCCCTGGTGTATATATATGCGTATGAGCTAAAAGTATGATTGTTCAATGGTCAAATTTCTCTGTTGTAAAAGAATGGGAACGAGTAATCTTTAAAAGAACTAGCTGTATTAAGAAAGCTAGAAAGTAGCACATATTGCACTTGTAGTTTGTTTCACTCCCTGGTGTATATATATGCGTATGAGCTAAAAGTATGATTGTTCAATGGTCAAATTTCTCTGTTGTAAAAGAATGGGAACGAGTAATCTTTAAAAGAACTAGCTGTATTAAGAAAGCTAGAAAGTAGCACATATTGCACTTGTAGTTTGTTTCACTCCCTGGTGTATATATATGCGTATGAGCTAAAAGTATGATTGTTCAATGGTCAAATTTCTCTGTTGTAAAAGAATGGGAACGAGTAATCTTTAAAAGAACTAGCTGTATTAAGAAAGCTAGAAAGTAGCACATATTGCACTTGTAGTTTGTTTCACTCCCTGGTGTATATATATGCGTATGAGCTAAAAGTATGATTGTTCAATGGTCAAATTTCTCTGTTGTAAAAGAATGGGAACGAGTAATCTTTAAAAGAACTAGCTGTATTAAGAAAGCTAGAAAGTAGCACATATTGCACTTGTAGTTTGTTTCACTCCCTGGTGTATATATATGCGTATGAGCTAAAAGTATGATTGTTCAATGGTCAAATTTCTCTGTTGTAAAAGAATGGGAACGAGTAATCTTTAAAAGAACTAGCTGTATTAAGAAAGCTAGAAAGTAGCACATATTGCACTTGTAGTTTGTTTCACTCCCTGGTGTATATATATGCGTATGAGCTAAAAGTATGATTGTTCGATGGTCAAATTTCTCTGTTGTAAAAGAATGGGAACGAGTAATCTTTAAAAGAACTAGCTGTATTAAGAAAGCTAGAAAGTAGCACATATTGCACTTGTAGTTTGTTTCACTCCCTGGTGTATATATATGCGTATGAGCTAAAAGTATGATTGTTCGATGGTCAAATTTCTCTGTTGTAAAAGAATGGGAACGAGTAATCTTTAAAAGAACTAGCTGTATTAAGAAAGCTGAAATTCAATAAATCTCACTAAAAACATGGCAATATGCAACTGTTATCTTCTTTGTTTTAGTTTTATTCTTCAGAAATTATTTTTTATCACAAAGGTTATTATATATTATATATTTCGTTACTTCATTTAGAGACAAGTTGATTCAAGGAGTTAAAAGAGGAAAAGAAAGGGTTTATCTGAAGAAAATAGATGAATGTTTTATGAGAGTACAGAAGAAGAAAGATCAAACTTATCTTGAAACCAAGAGATTTTCAAACTTGTGATTTCCGCACAAAGAAGCTAATAGAATGCTAAAGTATGTTACAAAAATGGGCCTAAGACAATATTCGAATGAGCACTTGTAGCAAACATAAAGGCTACTTAAAAATTTGAAATGTTTCACTTACAGACTCTCCTTTCTCTGACCATCAGTGGCTACGTTTTGTCTGCTGGCAATGCTGGAACCTGTTTTTTTCAAAAATGGGCCACTCCATTTCAAGAGCTATTTCTGTAAGACGGTCATCAGACCTGTTATGCTGTATGGAGCTGACACTTGGCCACTAAAGAAATCACAAGAAAGGAAGCTGGAAGCCACAGAGAAGAGGATGGTGCAATTGATGACTGTAGTATCTCTGTGGAAGAACAGGACAAGTGCAGATTTGAGAAGGCATGCCAAAGTAGTGGAAGTGGGGAGAAAGGCCAAAGAGGCTAGACTCCTCTGGTTTGGACACCTGCTGAGGAGAGAGGAGGAAAGTATTGTGAGGCAAGTGTACCATCAGCAGGTGGTTGGAAAAAGGGGTAGAGGGTGCCAGAATTTGAGATGGAGAGGCAGAGTGCAGATTGATGTGGAAAGAGTTTGCACCGAAGAGGACGAAGCAAGAAATAGGAGCGTGTGGAAAAAGAAATGCCGAGTGGCTGACCCAACTTGAAGTTGGAAGAAGACTCAAAGAAAAGAAGAAGAAGAAGAAGAAAACTGGAACCTCCTAATAAAAGGCTGGTCCAAAAAGGCTCTTTAATATTTCAAGTTCAATGCCTTATCCAATTAAATTGATTGTTTGAAGGTTCATGTTCAAACCGTAATAATTGATGAACTTTACAAGCTAAAGGAAAACTACAAAGAGGTTAAAAAGACGATTTTAAACAGAAAAACATCTAAATTTATAGGAAGAAAAATGTCTAGTCTAATCAGTAGAAAAGAACAAAGGATGTAGCAACAATGAAACGGTTTTCATCAGTCATTCCTCAGAAAGAAACAACAATAAAACAACGCGCAATAGTCGACACAGATTAATACCTCTTATAATATTTTCTTTAATAATTATTTTTAAACAATTTTTTTTGTAAACTTCTATTAGTAAAATTTGTAAAAGAAGCTTTTTTAATGTTTTTAATTAAAAGGACCAAGTTTTGACCATCAGATATGCCTATTGATTGAAGCATCGCAAGACTTTTAGTTGCAATTATAAGTCGTATTTTCGGTTTTCATCTTACACATATATACATATATATATATATACATATATATATATTAATATATATACATATACATATATATATAGTTTAAGTAGCATTTGCTTACAATTTTGTACAGGACTATATATAGCTGGTAAGTATATCGACCGACTCTTCCAATTAATATTATTTTTATTTGATATTATAGGATTTATTGAATCGACACGTCCGTCTGACTGTTAAGACAGCAACTTCCGACACTGCGAACGTCAAACAGCAACGAAGGGTGGTGGGAGGTCCAAAAAATTTCTTACTAGGCGATATATATATATATATATATATATCATCTTACATATATATATATATATATTCCTTTCAGCAACCAAATTTCTCCAATGAATGCTCAATGCAAAAAACTTAAAGTTGAAAACATTACGTAGTTTTACTTGTAAGGTGGGTACTGTGGGGGTGGTTGGGTGTCAATGACCCCCTTTTTGACCCAAGATATGCCTTTTCTGTTGCCTTTTTTGAAGACTAAATGTAACTTAACGTACTCCAAAACGTTTTTTAAAGGCACTTTGTCTATAAAAATGCTGAACTAGCCGTTTAAGAGATTCTGGAAACCTAAATTTTCGTCGCCTTCAAAGCGAGGTAAGGAACATTGAAAAACTACTCAATTTATGCCCTTTTCTGGTTAAACATCGACCCTTTTAAATTCCATCGTGTGGGTCTGTATGTGTGTATATGTACAAGTACACATTACACATATATCCGTATAAATAAATAAATATATATATATATATATATATATACATATGCATATGTAGGCTTGTCCACATCACAGTAGGTACGAATTTTTTATTTAGTTGCATACTACTTTTAAAATTATTTGTCTTTTTCACAAATCATAATTTAATATTTTGTGCTTGCTCTGACCTTTAACTAATTTTATATGTTTTTCTCAGCAACACAGGGTACAAGGAGCAGGTGAGCGAAGCAAAGGCTTTAAAAAGTTTGAGTTTTTATTCTATTTCATCACATTTTTAACTGATTTGGAATGAAATACTTTGACAATACAGTGGTATGATGGGTGTGGTTATGGCAACGTCTGTCTTTGTGGAACCATACAGATTACCAACCGGATCATTACTACATGTCCTGTATGAAAATGATGTATGAGACTCAATTTAAGTCTATATTTGACTTATGAAATAGCAGAAGATGTCTGCATGGTTAACAACATATCTGTCTTTGATATTGTATAATCAACCTGAAAATTTGTATTAGCTTTTGTGGGGAACGTCCCCTCGTTCCCTTTCAAGGGCAGTTTTACTGGTCAATACTGAACCCCTTTGTATAATCATGTCATTGAGTAAAGATGGTAAAGCATTACACCAGCATGATTAGCAATAAACGTAAGATAATTTCATTTATCAATTGATCGTGGATTCTAAGTGCTGTTCAATGGAATATGATGTTTAATCAACAAGGGTTCGATTTGTGCAGCGAGGGAGGTCCAAGTTCAAACTCGTGAGTGATGTTAACCTGGTTATTTTCTTTACCTCCTTGTTGAATCAAAACTCCGCATGTTGGGGTTTTCCCAAGAGTCTTTCTATTTCTTTTTATATTGTTAGTTTTAAGCAGGTGCTTACTCCTCACATTTTGTGATAAATAAAGTGGCAAAACCTCTTTTCTATGTTGAATAGTCAGGAAATAACTGGGTAGAGTTTGGTCATTTGCGTGCGTTACAGAATGTCGAAAGGGCAAAGTATGAGTAATTATTGAAGCATTCTTTACCTAACTTCAATTAGTTTATAATTTAAGGAGTTTTCTTTATGATGGTTAGAAGCAATGACTGTATGTTGTACTAATAACGTTGAAATTAGATCTGGAATTGTATCTGCTGATCCTTGTAACCTGTTTTGCTAATGTGAGCAGACATCTTGAACCAGTGAGGGTTGTAGATTAAAGAGGCGATATTATGAGAGTTTTTGTCCTGTCGAGAACACAGGGCTTCGCGAGACTGTAGAAATATAAAGCACAGACATAAAAAAGTCTAATGCTTTGTCTGTGTAGTAGTCCAGTCAGCGAAAGCTCCAGTCCTCAAATCAAAAGTCGTTTTTTCCTTTTGAAAATAAGAATATCTCATAACCAGACATTGATGACAGAAGCATATTTTATCAAATTTTATGTTCCTCTAACTGGAGGCAAAACTGGTCAAAGAGGACATTTCCTCATACACTAGCTAGGATGAATAGCCAGATATACTTTATATAAAAAGGCCATTGATAGATGCAACGCTGATCTACCTTCAGCCTAAACAAGAAAATGAACACCAGAATACAAGTGCGTTAAGAAAATGAATAATTTAGTAATGGAGTGTTAGAGCTTTTGAATAATGGTAGAGAATTTCGGAATCTCTAAAGTGCACCGTCTGAGCCTCAATTGCTGGGGAAAATTGACGTTAGAACCATTAAAAAAGAGAGAGAATTTCGGAATAATATATTGCTAATTTATCTTCGTACATAATTTTCAAAAATTCAGTATCTATAAAATTTAACTTTTAGATCTAACATCTCCATATTTAGGGTTCAAAGTAGCAAAACCTGCGATGTCTTGAGAATCTTTTTTTTAAATATAATTCTCTGAAAGTACTTTTGTTTATAGCAAATGTTCATAAAATAGCCTAAGGAGTTCAGTTCTTATAAAATTGTCAGTGTCCTATGATAAAGGTGTGACGAACTATAAACGCTGTAAAATTTTGCTGTAATTAGGAATATTAATAACATTTCTGGTTATAATTAAAAGGAGAAGTTGGCGACTATAGCTATTGCAAGGGTGGTGAAAGCAGACAAGTGGGGAAAAAAAGGGGCAGGCTATTTTGTGTAGTAAAACTAAGGGAAAGTGCTCAGGTTTGCCTCTGATTGCCGAAGGTATTTATGTTAAACTGCAGAAGCTAATAGAGATAAAGATGACATTTGTAGACGTATGACAGAAAAAGAATCGAAAATTATCTAAAAAACAAGAAATAATCTAGTCCAAATAAGAGTGAGGTTTGGACGTAATTAGAATGACATGAAGTAATTGGAGATATTTCATTATCTCATTCAAAATACTGCAGACGCTAAATTTTATATCATCGACCTTTTAGAAGCTGAAAGACGATGTATTTGCTAATGACTTCAAATATGAAGTCAAGGTTATAAGAGTAACCGCTATAGACCAGAGTGTGCAAAAGATTTGTACTTGTTGCTGACAGAGGGAGTTTCGAAAAGCCTCGAAATTATCAATATGTCAACTTGTGGAATTAATTTAACCGATGTCTACCCCACTATTGAAAATGTCTAGCAAAACTACAAAGGTACGATATGTGTGAAGTGATAGATAATTGAAAGTGTCTTTTACACAGTTTTGCTACAAAAAAACAAAAGGATCAGCGAAAATATACACTAGAGTAAAACTTGGTCCACACCATTGCCTAATGTCGACTAGATATGAATCAGATTGCAAAATATCACATAACAAAGATTTCAATATTATATTTCGAACAATCGAAGTTTTATTAAATAAAATCAATTTGTATTGGATTTGCTGTCATCATAAGAATCCAAGTATTTAGAGTAAATTAAAATATAACAAATAGGAAATCAAATGGCTCTAGATCTTTCAGTGCAAGAAAATTGTAACAAGGAATTATGTTTTTATACTCTGGTTGAGCTAAAAGTTAAGAGAAATGGCAAAAAAGGTTTAAAATCGAAGGTATCACAAAACACCAATGAACCCTCTTGAGACCATGTGAGCAGATTCCTAGCCAGTTTTAAAGAGGGAACTTGTTGCAATAATAATTAGATTACTCAGAAATTGTATACGTCAGAAAGCTTTGACATGGTTAAGTGTCGTCACTGGAAAAGCACAGTCGTTAATTAACATATATAATATAAATATTAATATAAATAGTAATATATAAAATATATAATAATAGAAATAATAATATATATAATATAATATATATATTTGTGCAATCTTGCGTATTCGTATCAAAAAGTGCTCAATGCATATAGCAGAGCAATATACATAAGGTAAAACACGAAAAATATGAACTATTAGTTACAATCATAGTTCTTATTTTTTGTGTTTTATCTTATGTATAATAAATATGCATATATATAAAGCGAAGATGGTCTATGTCAGGTCATGCCCTACGCATGGATATCAATACCCCCACCCAGAAAGCCCTTGAATTCGCCATATCAGGAGCAACAATGTATAAAGCCAGAATAGGACGCCACTCTACAAATCTTCTCAGCACCATCCGTGAAGACATCAAAAACTCCGGACTTGGGCAACTCCGTACCAGAAAACAGCTCCAGAGCCTAAGAGAAAAAGCAAGAGAGAAGAAGAACTGGAAACGTTTCAACGAAGATCTGATTGCATCTATGGGATGTCCTCGACTACCAAAGAAGCAGA
>RDPX01000124.1:993121-1025629 GCA_003991215.1 Morbakka virulenta
CCCACCCAGAAAGCCCTTGAATTCGCCAGATCAGGAGCAACAATGTATAAAGCCAGAATAGGACGCCACTCTACAAATCTTCTCAGCACCATCCGTGAAGACATCAAAAACTCCGGACTTGGGCAACTCCGTACCAGAAAACAGCTCCAGAGCCTAAGAGAAAAAGCAAGAGAGAAGAAGAACTGGAAACGTTTCAACGAAGATCTGATTGCATCTATGGGATCTCCTCGACTACCAAAGAAGCAGAGCACAGAGGATAAGTAAGTAAGTATATATACATTTACGTTTATATGTATGTATGTTACAAGCCATACAGTGAGAGAACTTGACCTTTACAATAATCACCCAAGAAAAAAAAAGATCACGAAAGACAACAGGAAAGACGTTTTACTAGCCTTGGCCAATAAATAGACGTGTAGCTTCAGTCCAAAAGTCATTTCCTGCACTAGTTGGATACTTGTTGCATACCCTGACTACCGATGTCTACGAAAGACATGTTGCCCTTCTACAAAAACGAGTAAACAATGCCCGGTGGTTGCATTTGTACATAAAAATGGTGCTAATCCTTGTTCCTAAATTAATTGAGAAAAGGGTGTATATTTGTGTCCATTCTAAGACTTGGGATATTTTTTGTTCGAGGTCAGAGATTTTAGGCAAAAGAAATTCTTTTATTGAGAACATGTTCAAAGGACCTTACCTAACGGACAACATGTAACTTGTAGTAGACATTTGCACTTGAAAAGAATTATCATCAAAAGTTAAGGAAAGTTTCAAGCAAACAAAAATTATTATCTAAGAATATAGTAGACCTGGCAGCGTCTTTAATGAGGCCTAAAAATCACTATCAAAAAAGGAAATGTTCTGTAGATCAGTGAAAAAGGATGCAGTCAAAGTTGAATGTCAGTGAAAAGGAGTTCAAGTTGAAATTACAATGTTAGTGAAAGACAACTTGCATCAACCATCCCAAATTAGGATGAGTACAACTTTTTGTATGGTATGTATACACACACACACACATATATATATATATATATATATATATATATATATATATTTATATATATATATGCTAACCTAATGTAATGTTAACTATACTTTGTTGGAACAATGCCATTGGTTTTTCAGAAACAGTAAACAAATCCGAAGATGGATTGCAAATGGCAGGGTATTAACACTTGACGAATTGCAAAAAGTTTCAAATATGCAAACCCCATATCGTTTTATTTACATCAAACGTTATTGAGGAATATCTAGTGACAGTTGATACTAGTTGATACCTTTTTAAAACTTCTTCTTCCGATATTGATCAGATTTCTCTTTTCGGTTTGGCAGCGTCCAGGATTCCCCAATGACATTTACAGATCATCATGCATGAACAAACGGCACAACTAGCTAACCAACACAACAGGAAGTAAAGGACGGTAATATTACACCTATCGCTTTCCATTTAAGCAGCAAAGAAACCTAAAGTATTTATTTAAAAACAGAGATGTTGCAACCTCCAATGTCTGGAATCTGGAAAGTCAAAGGAGAAAATTAAATGGAAATAGACTATCAACAGTTCTGCTCACTTTTTATGCAACAAGCTTAAAATGGCCGTTCATGTCATAAAAGTGTCTGACAGTTTGCAGTTGTAGTAACCCACCTTTAACTTGTTGTATAGTAAATACTGAAAAGTCAATTATCCAGTTTCAATGCAAAAAAATGATTATCTGTGTTAAAGCATAAAACGTGGATAGCTGAGTCTTTTATTGATGGCATTCCTGGTAAACAGTGGGCTCATTTTTGTCCCCAGGGCCCTCCGTGGGAAGGCCCTTTCTCTTGGGTTGGTCTTCAGCCAGTACTCAAGCATCTCGAGACCACGTCCTGCATGGTTGGGCCCATTAGCCGAAGCATCGACCAAGGAGAGGCCAGAGTTCTACACTTGATCTTAGGCAAAACGTGGATAACTAAGTCGGACCTTCTGAAGTGAAATAAATCGCTTATTAGAGCTTCCACAAGAGAACTTCCAAAGGTTTGCTTCCGACAACGACTATTCTTCAACAGGTACAAAGTAACTACTTACACGGTGTTAATTGACAAATGAGCTCACAAAAGAAAGTGAAGACAATAAATCTCTACGAGTCTTGAAGGGTATTTTAAAGGGGTAGTCAATACATTAAAATATGCTTATTTACTGAAAAATACAACCATTCCAACGTGGAACCGAATCTAAAAATCATTCACATACCCAAACCTTAAAATGTTAGTAAGGCCATATAGACTTGGTATTCAACGTGTTATATAGGACGACGAACAGGAGTTGCAAGGCAATGGTTGGGTCCACGTCACCTAAAAGGATCAGTAATCACTTCCTATACTAAACAAATGATGATTCAGAGAACCCTGAGTATGCTAGAAGACGCGCTTACTACTCTATATTACTCATCAGCAGGTTAGTGAGTTAAAGAGATTTTCAGGTGATGGTTGCCAAGTTCTGATTTGTACCTATGGTCTCATTTCTGGATAGGAAAAAGCGATCAAGAATAGCTATAAATTTTCTGTCTAAAAGAAAAATCTTGTGGTAGAGCCAATTGTAATTGGAATATTACTCGCAAGAAAGCACGAAAAAGCTTAGAAAGTTTTACACCTCTGCAACTTGCTGTTATACCTGAGTTAAACAAAGATGAATATATTTCTACAACCTATTGTGTATAAGTGTCATTATACGTGTCAGCCCATCCCCCTGCGAGGGAAGGTACTTTTGTATAAGTAGCTGAAAACTTATTGCGTAGTAAATATGGTCATTTTCAAATGTTAGATAAATTCAGGAGCTAAAGAGAAAAATATTTACTATTGGGATAACAAGTATTGCAATTATTCAAAAAATATTTTTAATGTTTCAAAGAGAGCTGCATAACTGATTTGACTCCTTATTCTCACAAAGATAGATATTATATTGTACAACTTAGGTTTGATAGATTTTAACATTACTTTTTTCAGACTTTTTTTGGCTTTCTAAGCAAGATTCAACTAACCTAAGTTTGTCCACCTAATCAGATGCTTTTTATAATTCTTCAGATATTTTCCCTATCTACACAAAGAAGAACTTGGAATAATGAAATGTTGCTAGATATCTTAGGATACTATCGTACGCTTAAGGCTGTACATCACCCATTTTAAGTTCAAGAATGCTGAATTTAGAATAGAAGCTTCATATTGGTTAAAAAGACGCCAAGTTACTCTTAATATCGACAGTTAATTTGTTCAGTCAAATTTCACATACTTTGGTGCAGTAAAAATTATTTTTATTGTTTACTATTGTGAAGAAGAAAAGGGTTTCATCAAATCAGAGCATGCTGCTTACAAAAATCTCACAATTTAAATTAAAACAAGCTAATTATTGGTACCTCTAAAATGTGAAAAATTGATCACCTGAGACTAAAATATGGATTTCATTAATAAAAATAAACAATGCACTATTAGCAGCTTTCAAGGTATCTTTTAAACAAATTTGAGCTCCTCGTGAGCTGTCTCGTAATCTCACAATTGGAGTACAATCTTGATTGGTTATTCTATCAATGTTTACGTTAGTACAACATGATTCGTGTTAAGCGTGACCTGCATCAAATCTCTATGATCGGAATAATCCTCCAATTGACAAAAATCTATGTAATTTGTAATCAAACACCATAAACTGGCCATTAGATACTGTACCTTAGGAAATCCTTGTTGAGAGTTTGCGTGGGAATTTAAAGTTTCAAAGGTACCTTTAATTTTTCATTTCTTTCTGGGCTTTTGCCGTGCTGCATTTTGTAGTGTAATATTTCTGATTGTTGAACTTTATGTTGTAAAAAGATGCGATCCTCATAATTTATTAGTGGTGCTGGTGGAAACTGCTCTTAGAACCAAGGCAAAGGAACTGTATGGTCAGAATATGAACCTCCCAATCCAGATAATTATTAAATTGTTGCTTTGTACTTCAAAAGAATATTGAAATGGATTCATAACAGAAGAAGAGAAGAGCACGCGTCAGTTATTCAGAATAGACATTAAGTTGTACGAAGGATGGAAGAATATCTTCAGAGAAGTGGAAAGTTTGTTATGTCATGGGAAATGAATTTTTTCTGACCTTCGTCACAGTGGATGTAAAGGCTTCCATGAGTATATTTTTGACTTGAGTGTAGTTCTTGATGACAATGAATAGTGAATTTCAATTAGATACATAAAACATTCGTAAGATGTTATCAATTACTCCTATTTTCATCATGTCTTTCTTTACTACATCATGCTATCACGGTCTTTGTCTCCCTCTTGATCGTTTACCTCTCACGAACCCCATCCATGCTTTCTTGATCAGATTCTCATTACTTCGTCTTTGTATATAAGTGTTCATTCCCATTCCTGCCTATCAGATCTTCTTTGATATTGCTATGAGCTCAGCACTCGTTCCTATTTTCTCATTCGTATATCTCTTCAATAAGGACACTCTCAATAGCTTTCACAACATCTTGATTCCTCTCCTCGCNAAGAAGAGCACGCGTCAGTTATTCAGAATAGACATTAAGTTGTACGAAGGATGGAAGAATATCTTCAGAGAAGTGGAAAGTTTGTTATGTCATGGGAAATTAATTTTTTCTGACCTTCGTCACAGTGGATGTAAAGGCTTCCATGAGTATATTTTTGACTTGAGTGTAGAAGCCATTACTGAAGAGAAACCAAAGCATTTAACTTTAAGTGTAGTTCTTGATGACAATGAATAGTGAATTTTCAATTAGATACATAAAACATTCGTAAGATGTTATCAATTACTCCTATTTTCATCATGTCTTTCTTTACTACATCATGCTATCACGGTCTTTGTCTCCCTCTTGATCGTTTACCTCTCACGAACCCCATCCATGCTTTCTTGATCAGATTCTCATTACTTCGTCTTTGTATATAAGTGTTCATTCCCATTCCTGCCTATCAGATCTTCTTTGATATTGCTATGAGCTCAGCACTCGTTCCTATTTTCTCATTCGTATATCTCTTCAATAAGGACACTCTCAATAGCTTTCACAACATCTTGATTCCTCTCCTCGCAAACATATCTTCCTCTTTCTTGTTCGGTCCCCACATCTCTGAGCTTTATACCAGAGCAGGTTTAATGGCTGTTTTGTGTACCTTTGCTTTCCTTAGCTCTCCACTTATTTCAGCCTGCCTGTAATCTAGCTTTGACTTCCATTTCACATCCCCACCTCCCTGTATTGTTATGCCAAGATATGTTGAGTTCGACGTTTGCCCGAGTAGAGAATATAGAATTTTCGGAAATGCATACAACCGTTGCAAGACGGTAGTCTCTGAGCTTAAATGTGGTAGAGTTGTAAAGGCAATAATCAAGCGGATATTTTTTTGTAATGCAAAAGTGTGTTGCTTGCTTTGAATCCTTTTATCTACTTTTACAATATTTTTACAGGGTAGCACTTTTGACTGGAAAAAATCAAATTATTGACTTAAAATAAATAATATATATAGATATATATAAAAAAATAAAGACTGCAGACCTAGACAGGCCGTGGCTCAATGGTCAGTGCAGTTGCACCTTAGGTTCCGAATTCGATTTCCCGAGCTGGCGGAAAGAATTTTGAACTTTACTAAAGAAAAAGCCATTTCTTAGCTACGTTTCGAGAGATACTTCTCCCATCGTCAGGTTCGAGAGAAGTATCTCTCGAAACGTAGCTCAGAAAGAGCTTACGACTCATGACATGATAAAGCTCTTACATCTATGGCTTCCTCTGAGTCCATAAAGTTTAGAATTTTCAAGAAAAAGCCATTTGTTGGCATCAGGAAGTGTATCCGTCCAAGAAATTCCTCACTGCCAAAACAAAGTCCCTCTGAAGGGCACCGTCTGAGCCTCAATTACGGGGAGAAATGACATTAAAACTGATTAAAAAGACTGTACACATGACAAACAAGACAACAAGAAGAAAAATTAAAGAGATATTCCAATTCCTACAGCACAACAATTACATCAACAGTTTATATTTCTTCCAGAAAAATGCATTCCAACAGTACAAAAATAAAAACTAGGTATAGCACCGGTGCTCAAAATAATTTAATCCTTGCCAATACGTAGGCCCACAGCCTGGACATTTAAAAGAGGTATAACAAGTCACGTTTAGCAAGTTTTTGTTCTAAATCTATCAAAATAACGTTTTGTCAGATGCAAACAAATTTACATGCCTGCCTCTTTTGGTTTAAAAGCCATTCAATTCTGGGTTTACAGTGATTGGATCAAATTACGAAGCTACATTGTAGTTACTTATAATCACGAGATATGGGAAGAAATCTATCACAAAAGGAACACACATCAAGTAATTTTCTACTTATCAATGATAATTTCTCCAAAGAGCAGCACAAAATTTTCCTAGACATGGAGGAAACTTACCAGCGTCGATACTAATGCCTGAAGATCTGTCATTTATGGTAATTGCTGCAAAATCCTGCCTATAGAAACATGGGTTTGATCCCAAGTCAAATTCTAATTACTTCTTTTGAGATTTTGATGCTTTTCGTAGAGCTTTGTTAAGAAAATGTAATCGAAAAGAGAAAAATGTGTCGAGGGAGGAGGGAGCAGCAAGAAAAATGGCCTGGGAACCAAAAGTGCCTTTGTAAGCGATTTTGGATTGGAAAGTCAATGTTTGTTCTGTCCTGATACACCCCGCTGAGACCACTGTTGAAAAATAGCAAAACTAAAAGACGGTAATTTGGTTGTAAATCCTTTCGCTTCGTGTTTTAATTGGCTTAAAATAATATTATTCTTGTATCATAACTGTAACGGTAAAACTGTGTGTAAGTGCATGACATCTCAAGAATTCATATTTCAGGGAAATCTAGAAAGTGATAGCGTAGACCGCCCAGCAATTTATGCAAGCAGCGATGGAGTTCAAGCACTTATCTCTTGCATGTATGTCAACTGAGGTAATAGAAATGTACTTCAGACAACCTCAGCACCTATAAATAGATCGAGTAGAGTACTATTTGGTTGAGACTGTCATACTNTAGCAAAACTAAAAGACGGTAATTTGGTTGTAAATCCTTTCGCTTCGTGTTTTAAATTGGCTTAAAATAATATTATTCTTGTATCATAACTGTAACGGTAAAACTGTGTGTAAGTGCATGACATCTCAAGAATTCATATTTCAGAGAAATCTAGAAAGTGATAGCGTAGACCGCCCAGCAATTTATGCAAGCAGCGATGGAGTTCAAGCACTTATCTCTTGCATGTATGTCAACTGAGGTAATAGAAATGTACTTCAGACAACCTCAGCACCTATAAATAGATCGAGTAGAGTACTATTTGGTTGAGACTGTCATACTACAACAATAGATAAGGTAAATCCAGAATTAATCTGGAAAAGGAATACATCAATTAACACATTTTGACAAGCAGAGACCTAATTACAAGTAAGAAAACTTAGAAGACTGCAAAATGCAGGTAATAATAAATAACAAGCTTGGTGATACCAAAGCTTAAGTGTTTCCCTGGCGTACTGCAAGTACAAAATTGTTAAACTAATCAAGAATTAACCATTCTTATTTCCAAATTATCTGATTTAAAGATTCTGATTTGTATGATGAGAGGCTTAAAAACAAGGTTTTGGTAAGATTGGAATGCATATATTTTTTAGGCCAAATGGCATTAGTGGGAAAGAAATGTATGGATGGGAAAATTGCGAAAATGCTGTAGCTGGCATGGCGTAATCATTTCCAAGAATAGAAAGAAGTTCGTGGTAAGGAATGTGATGGCCCAAAACCTTTATTAGCAGCAGATGTGCTTCTGTATGTGTGTGGATTGGTGTGTTTGTGTGTATGTTTGTGTTTGTGCTTGTGTGTGTATGTGTGTATGTGATATATATATATATATATATATATATATATTACACTCCCTTACGAAAGTTTAATTGAGCAATCTCTCTGAGATTCGGGGATCTGTTGCTTGCGTAATGCGGAGCTTACTGCGCTTGCGTAGTTTGGGCACTCTGACAGGATCCCACAGTAACTCTTTAGGCTGTGTTTGCTCCGGTAACATGGCCAGAGAGTTATGTCTCAGAAGCTCTGTGCTGCACTGATGAGCCCTCAAAGGGAGAAACGGTACTGTCTGCAGATTGAGTATATGTATATTTGGTATCGTTGCCTATTATTTCATATATGTAATTTAAAAAACAATTTTTTTATCTTCACTTGGTTTGATAATTGGTAATCATCAAGTTTTAGGGAAAAATGCCTTTTATTGTGTTGATAATGATGCCTTTATGTTATGGTTGTGATAGAGTGTCAAGTAAAACTGCTGTAGATGAGGTGTGTTATCTTTACAAAAAACACAGGGCAAGATTGATTATAGACAACTTTAAGATAGGTAGTTTAAAATTAACAAGACACTTCGTGAAGTGATAGGAGAAAAGGAGAAGGAATTTTCCTTTCAAATAAAAATTCAAAGGAACATATTGCTATGAAATTTTAATTTCCATACACAATGTCAAAGGGAATGTTGATAAAGCTCTACTACAACTGTTTAAGTCCTTGGACCCATAACAGTATTGATTTGTATTGTGTGGTAGAGGAATCCTTCTTAAGAAAACGCGTTTAAGTGCCAGGTTGAAAAAGTTGACCACTTGAGGCTCAGCTGACGCTGTAAAGTAGCTTGACTAGTAATCTTAAATCCAGAGAGATGAATACGGTTCTAGTGTAAGTTAAACGAACTGAGGAATCTTTTACCTCATGTTTCCTCCATAGATATTGTGATGTCAACATTAAAACAGTAATACTGTCCTTTGATGTAGATAGTTTAGCGTACATATAGTGGATCTCATGTAGAATTTGTAACTATGTTTGTCACCAAACATAGTGAAAATAGCATTATTACCACATATAAAGACCACTTCTTTTTATTACTGAACTAAAAGTATGACAACATTGTACTGGAAATATAGTAAAGGAAAGTGGCAACAGTTTGCAAAAAGCAGCATCATGGCAATTCATCTGTTAAGCAATAAAGCAAAGTGCTAACATTGTGCTTTTCAAGATAAATAAGCAAGTGTCAGTTCAAAAAGAAATTTTGGCTCAGGATTGAAATATACTGGAGTCTGGAGGAATTGCCCAAAATTGCATAAAAAAGGGAAGAAATGGCCAAGGATGGAAAGAAAATCATCCAGTTTTAGAAAAGGACAACAATACAAGGTTAATAAGATTAATTATAAATAAATGTCAAATAAATTTCTTGTTAGTAAAATCCACAATGTCACTGAAAGTAACTATTCGTTAATGGTTAGCCTGTTAAAAGTGACAGCAAAATTTTTGGGGAACCGTGGTATTAAAATTCAAATAAAGCTTAGTTAGTTTTTACTGATTATTTACATCTCATAAAGTGTGCGAAGACTAAACACAAGTAATTGCATCACTATTAGCAAGAAATAGGAAAAAGAATCCAATTTCTCACACTTTAACAATCACCTGGAAGAAATACAGAATAATAGGATCCCTCTGGACGAAAAACAGAATAATAGGATCCCTCTGGAAGAAATACAGAATGATATGATCCCTCTGGACGAAAAACAGAATAATAGGATCCCTCTGGAAGAAATACAGAATAATAAGATCTCTCTGGACGAAATACAGAATAATAGGATTCCTCTGTATCAGAAAATGTCAGAAACATCTTAAGTAAATGATAGTAAGCATCTAATATTGTTAACAGAGGATCATCCATACATTGTGTTAGTCATCAGAAGTGACCACAGAAAGGCGTCTTGTAGTAGAATAAAAGCAATTTTGGAAGAATTTAGTTGCAGTATTGTGTTCCTTAAAGAAGGTCGTTTTTATTCTCTTGAAGTGTGAGTACGATGAAAATTAAAAGAAATGTTTAGAGAGTATTGCTCGCATTTCATGTAGCCAAGTTAGTGTATCTTGATATTGTGACTTCATCATAAAAACATTTCCCAGATGCATGATAACTTAAATGTGTAAAAGAGGATTTCCATTACTTTCTGCTTCTGATGGTGTCAAGGCGTTCAAAGGCTTATGCAATGTTTTTCAACAAATGAAAAAAAACCCACCAGTTATAAAGTTTAATCGAACGTTGGACGTAATAGACGTTCAATCTTGGACTGTATTTTAGAGAGAGAGTTTGTACAAAGGGCTTCTTGGCATAGCTCAAAAGTGCCTTAGAAAGGGGGAAAATGTATAAAAATAATACCAATCGCAACGTATTGGCATGTTCAGTTATCCCCTTCTAATGGAATCAAACGATATATAACCTATTCCTACACAAATTGTAGCTAATATTTTGTTATCAAATAAAAGTTGTGTTTTTTTGTATAAATTTAGTTATGTTTCCTTTAATTTTCACTGTCAACTCCTTGTAGTTACAAATAACAATAATATTAAAACGTATCCTTACAAAATTAAAGCCCCACGTTTAGTTAAAGCAGTAGTACCTGTAGTAGAATGGGTGAGGAATAAAGCTGCTTTGGAAGTATCAGGTGAATGGCGAAAAGAAGACTCTGGATGTACAAAAGGCATGGTCTACAGAAGAAAGATGTTCCATATGTTGCTCTAAGATAGGCGCCAGAAAAAAACTGGGAGAAGAGGACAGCCATGGAAAATCTTGAGTGAAGCTATGTCGTGGAAAAGGATCGGTTGTGGGCAGAAACTGAGGTGGCTTCTGGTGACAGAGACAAGAGTAGAAAAATGCAAACTTTTGAGGAACCTAACGCCTCCCCAAAACATAAAGAAATAAGTTTTTTGCTGCAGTGCCAACTGTGATAATTATTGGTACATTCAAGGATATATACTAATAACAATTATAATATATATATTATAATACATTTACATTATATAATAAATATACTATATTATATATAATATAATATTATAGTAATTAATAACTATTATCATTTGTCTTTTTCCCTTTTTTTTCTCAGCTTAATTAATACATAGCTGGAAATGTAGCATTAAGGTTTTAGCTGCTTTTATCCTGTAAGGTAACATCTTTATTTTTGAAACACCTTCCGAAGTATTTGAACTGTCAAAAGTATTACTGTTTTCTGTAAGCGTTTAAAACGTATTGTGATTCCTAGTTGTTTATAGTAGTTCTCAAAGTCTTTACCCACTGTTCCAAAAGCACCAACTCTTATAGGTATGACAGCCACCTTTTCCATTGACCACAACTGCTTTATCTCCAATGCTTAGCTATCATATCCATCCTTCTTTATATCCTCTTTGTCGTATAACGTATTGTCCGCTTGGTAAGCAGTATCTACGATCCAGCATTGTTTGCTTTCTTTCTCTAATAAAACAATGTCAGGTTTCCTATGCTCTATCTTATGATCACCTTGAATCATAAAATCACACATAGTTTTTGTGTTTTTATTCTCTGCAATACCTTCAGGTTTACAGTTGTACCATCTGTCATCTCTTTTAAGGTTATATTTTCCACAGAGCTCCCAGTGCGCTATCCTTGCCAAGGTTGTCGTGACGCCTCTTGTATTCTTCCTGTGCCAGAGGTGTGCATTGACTGATAATATGACATACATTCTTCCCTTTCTCACCACTAATCCTGCATTTATCACTTTCTCCTGTACGATCAACTTCTGCTTTCTTTAATTAGTTCTTAGCGTTTGTCCTCGAGCAGCACAGATTAAGGCTTCCTTTTCCGGTTTTAAACCACTTTTTTGACAACCGAAGCCACGTTTTCTATTCACCTGTATTCATTCGTCGTTCTACTTTCATTTCCTCCTCCGTCAATTTATCTATTTTTAGAATCCCCAAATACTTATACCATTCCTTATCAATTTTCTTTATAACATCCCCAGGTGGTAACACCACTCCATCCATTTGTTTAACCTCGCCTCTCTTTAGTACCAAAACAGCACAAAAAACGTTTAGTATGCCGGTCTGTCGCTTTTATAATTGCTCTCTTAATATTGTAACAAGTATTATCCTATTTTTGCATGAAAATTAAATGTGTAAATAATATATTTTTTAAGATAATGTATCTCTACTAGAAGAACAAATTTTTGTAACATTTTAAATGTAGTTTGTTAAGAGAAGCTGTTGTAGGGAGAAAATCAGTCACTTGTGAATATGAAAACCTTTCTTTTATATCCTACATTTACAGTTTACCTTGTACATTTTAGAATATTTAAAACAAAATAGATGTATTTAACAGGGTTTTAATTCAGCGATACAAAAACCAGCTTTGCGAATAAAACTAGTAGGAATGAAAGCAATGCCACCTATAAAAGAAGCATCAGGAAAGTTTTGCTTTGGATGAAACTATTATGTATTGTGTAAAACTATACTATTGGAATCTGTTGTTGTTGTTGTCCTTCAGATCATTCGACCTCTGGTGATGTCATGAACTTGCCGTTTTTCTTCCGCTTTGTTTTTAGTGTCTTTGTTTAGCTGGTAAACATTTCTGTTTGTGAGTTCCTTGATGTTGTCAAACCACTTTGTTGCAAGTCTTCCACTATCTTTTTTGCCTTCGATTTTTCCTTGCATTATTAATTTTTCTTAACTGCTATCTACTCTGTTTGTGTGGCCATAGTAGGTTAATTGTCCTTTTCTGATGGTCTTCAGTAGTGATCTATCTCATTGTATTTGGGTAAGTACCTATCCATTTGTTCTTCCAGGTGTCCAGGGCACTCTAGGTGTCTCTGTACCCAAAGTTCAAAGTCTTTAATCTTTTTCATTTTTGCTTCCCTTATAATGCATCTCTCACATCCATGTGTAGCAACAGAAAATACCAGTCCTTCAGTTATTCCTACATTGGATTTTACTGTGATATTTTTGTCTTTCATTATTGTTCTCAATTTGGTCATAGCTTTCCTACCCAACATTGGTCTCCTTCCGATTTCTAATTTCTTTCAATAGAAGCTAACATAAAGAAAACTTCTTTGCAGCTGATCAAATGTTTCAACCCTTTTTTTCCCAGTTAATTAACTATAAGATGACACTATATGACTATTGAATCTAATTTGTTTGCGTTTGTGCTCTTTATAATACTATTATATGCCATAATTTATGCATCCATGACATACTTTTATCGGTCTTTAGACCTATGTTTATTACCTGAGACAAACGATTTACATAAAAAGCTTTTGAAAAACATAACTCTAACCATGCTTCACTATTGTCAATAACTTTAAACCTATTTAAGACTGTGTAATTAATTTGTCTTCTATGAATCTTTGATCATAATTTGCTTTCAGCAAAATTGCAAAGACATGCATTAAAGAAGCTTCTCGTATATTGTTGCAAGAAAATTAATCTTTTCTCTAAAGCCATCTAAAATTGATGGCATGTCGATGGGCCCATCATGTGCATCTGTGTTAGCAAATGTTATCATGACGGAGCTCGAAACAATTAATTAATGATGATATTTTCCAAAAGTGTTATAATCAAATTTTGCATCAGCTACCTTGATGACAATTTAGGATGAGCCATACCTAGAGAGTTCAACCGGATTCTTGAAACATTCAACTCATTTGATAAAAACGTTCATTTCACCATTGATACTATCCAAAGTGATGATCTTTATTTATTAAACATCAGAATTAATCAAAGTGAAACCTAAGTTTTCTACAAACAAACACATTGGACAGTATGATCAATTGAGTAGTCAGGTACCATGGAGTCTAAAAATAGCATGGATGAAGTCTTTGTACCATCCCACATAAAACATTTGTTCTAATAAGAAATACTTCATATATCCACGTAGGCAAATGAAATCGTTTATCTCCTGGAATGGCTTTTAGACATACACTGCGCACTAGATTATTATTTGCCGATTGAACGCTAACGTAGGAAGCGATTACCAGGATAGAGAAAGCCTTTTTAGCTTTAAATGTAACAACTTTATCATGTCATGAGTCGTAAGCTTTTACTGAGCTACGTGTCGATAGATATTTCTTCCATCATCAGGCTATTTAAATGACCAGGTACAACTGTTTTATACGGTGGCAGTGTGAACCAACGTGTAGATAAGGATCGAGTTGTTTCTAGGAGTCACGCCATACCATATGAAAAGAAAAAAAGTTTACGAGTCATGACATGATAAAGCTCTTGCATCTGAAGCTAAAAAGGTTTAAGCCCCCATGAGACACATCAATCCCGCCGGAAGTCAATCTGGTACTTCAAGGTCTTGATATAAGCTTACAGGTATTATACTTTGCCCACGTGTGGCCAGGAGGTAATTTTGGTAATGGGTAACATTATTTTTCTGGGTCGAAATGCCACTATTGGGTGTAATTTGATGTCAATACCGTGGGCACTTTTCACATAAAAATAAAAATAAAAATTGCTTTTCACCCTAAACTTTGACATGTTGTACACACTATTTTTTATGTAATAACAGGTATAGGCTTGTAAGATAATGGATAGAGTACCCGTTTTAAAAGAACTTTTTTTTTCAATACGAAAAACGCGTATAATAAAAGCTGCAATTATGAATATATGAGGAAAAGCACCCTTTAAACTAATGTGCCTTTAACAGTTACTTATTAACTGTTATTGTTAAGTACATGATATCTTTGAAGACTGGAATTTATTGCATCCTGTGTTTGGTTAAAGGAAGTCTTTATCAACTTAATTTCGGGAAGCAAAGCTTTCCTATGTCAGTTAAATTCTTACCCTTTGACCACCTAAATTTCATAATTCAATCCAGGATTGAAAGATAGATATAAAGATAAGAGATGTAGACACATGTCAAGTTGACTATAATAGTGCTAGTGCTGTTGACATATTTTTGTCTTTAAAGTTCACGCTTAACACTCGTGAGTGGCAGACGTTTAGCTCCAATCAAATTCATAGTGATTGTTAGATGTATGGACATTGTATAGGATCAAGTTCTATAGATCGAGTTGAATTCTTAACTAATTTTTCTGGTCCACAAATACCATATTGTACTGTTGGTGTAAATAGATCTGAATGTTACTTTTTCCATTTAAATCCTAATAACCAATATTAACTAAAATCGAAAATCTTCAACACCTACGCGTTACCGGTAGTTCTCTATTGACTGAAGTGTGTTAACTGGACCTCAAAATTCTTGCAAAAACTTGTCGTTTTCCAAAATCACATGATGACATTCATGACAAACAGAGGACTCTCTGATCATACGTGAATTGAAGACCTTCTTCATACAACAAAACTCACTTCCATCAAATCCACAATTAAATCTAGGGTCTTGAAGCTCTACGGTCACACCAAATGCTGTACTCAGCGAGTAAGCAAAATCTGCCTAGAGGGAATGGTGGAAGGAAGAAGAAGTAGAGGAAAACAACCAAACGATGGCGCAACAACATTAACCATTGGACTGGAAGAAACCTGATGTCACTGAACACCGTAGTCAAAGACAGAAATTTATGGAGACAGTTATCACATGTTGATGCGCAATCTGCCGAAGGCGGACCAGGCGAATGATGATAAACCAATATTGACAAGGTCTTGGCTACAAAAATACAGCCTTGTAAAGCACAAGACAGTCTGCGGCGAAAATCTTTTGAAAAGCGTTTTACAATATGGTGTTTTTTTCAAAGCTATCAAAACAAATATTTCATAACGGGGAATATTTGTGCAAATATTTTTTTGTTAATAATTCTATTTGTTATAATATGCTGCTCAAATTTAAAAAAATTGTCTTTCTCTAAAAATCTTCACTTTTCATAAAGTAACGACATGTTACTAACGTATGTTTATACGTTTTTATCTGGTAACATCTATTTCCTGATCTCCACTTCCTCTCCTACCAAAGATAACTTAATCAGCATGTAAGCTATGGTATAACACTCTTTCAGCTTACCAATTGGTACCTCACTCTTTGCCTAACACAACTCTCACACCCAACGTTGTAAGATCTGCTAGTTTATATCACCAATTCCATCCAATAAAAGACCGAAATGCACTCTATATACACATGATTAGTTTTTTAGTACAAAATATATAGCTTTTATTTTGTTTTATTACCAGGAAGTAGTTGTGGCAATGTATTAAATCTTGGCCAGTGTAATTTTTTTTTATGTGGGCAGGCTGGAATGACCATTTTCATGATATGTAAATATTGTATACAACAAATCTTATAAAATTCTATTTCTATTTCCCACCACTTTAAAAACGCATTGTTTTCATTGCTCGTTTTCAATTTTACTTTGTTCTCTCCTTTACATATATATATAAAGTGCCTTTAAAGTACCCTTTGAGTTCAGAAAAGTTTCGTTTTCCCATGGTGCTATTCGTTCTGTAAACAAAGTTTCTCAAAGGTTCAATGGATCCTAACTATTCTAATTTTTGACCATCCTATCCCGTACGTTGCATTACACTGACGACCTTTTTTCTCAGGTATCTTGCCACCAATTAAGCCATACAGCAAATATGCGTACTCAGCAACATCCGTTAAAAATACAGTACAAGCAAAGAAGGTCGTCTGTGCAATAAATACGTGATAAAAGATGACAATACCTACGAAAAACTATCAATCACAAAAACAAACAAACTTCACCCATCGACACNTATATATATATATATATATATAAAGTGCCTTTAAAGTACCCTTTGAGTTCAGAAAAGTTTCTTTTTCCCATGGTGCTATTCGTTCTGTAAACAAAGTTTCTCAAAGGTTCAATGGATCCTAACTATTCTAATTTTTGACCATCCTATCCCGTACGTTGCATTACACTGACGACCTTTTTTCTCAGGTATCTTGCCACCAATTAAGCCATACAGCAAATATGCGTACTCAGCAACATCCGTTAAAAATACAGTACAAGCAAAGAAGGTCGTCTGTGCAATAAATACGTGATAAAAGATGACAATACCTACGAAAAACTATCAATCACAAAAACAAACAAACTTCACCCATCGACACCTACCCATAGCTTGGCATCGGAATACAGAATAAGCTTACAAAATCTGCACAATATCTATGCATGTGTTGTTTTTAACAAAGTGATAACTAGAAATTGTACCTTTCAACAGAATCAAGGCATCAGTCCTGACATCATATTTACTCCATCAAAGACCCTGATGTTCTCAAAAGTAATTTGTTTTAATAGCACATAGATTCTGAGCTTTATTGGCACCAAAACTCTGAATGCTTACGATTCCCATATCTACGGCAAACTCCTTGGTTTACGGAATGATAATTGTCAGTTAAGGTACTGGTCAAAATAGTGATCGGTTAATAGCTCTTCACAGTAAACTATGCCGTCGCCAGCTTTCGTAGTATTGCACGTAACTTTTTGTATAGCAGGCCCTTCAGATTCGAACTCAGAGAGTGAGAGTAATGTCTTTTTGAAGTGATGGGTGAAATAACTGAATCTTTTCTTGTATCCAATTTTATTACACCACACCGTAAAAGCTAAAAATAAACAAAAAGGTTAAGCATATCCATACTGTATGCCATGTTGGAACCATAAACTGTAGGATTTTACTGCATTACGTAATGATACAATAGTAAAACTTATCATCTATGTACGTACTGTACATTTATATAATGAGCACATAATAGAAGTCAATAATGCAAACTCAATGCATAATACATGTACAAAATTGGTATTTCATCCATTACAAACTTAGTACGAACTATATAAAGTGATAGTGATTGCTTAAAATTCAAGTCAACAAAATATAAACAGTAATTCAATTTGTATTTACCACATGCTCTCTCTGGCAGGTCCTGTATATAAACTACTTTCTGTACAATCTTATTTTGTGCAGTAACTAGGTTAACTATTGATAGAAACAGCAGCTCGTCTGCTCCATCCGATGGTTGCTGATAAACTGATTTGAGAGAGTGGTTTCATTCTGAAGGAAACAACAGGTTGGCAGACAACAGCATTCCAACAGATATGATACACTTGAATATTTAGCAAACATAGAACCATAGTTCAAAACAACCGCTAAAGAGGGATCCAAAATCTAATAATAGTATATATGGGTCAGTCCGTCCTGGAGAAAAACCAATCCCTAGCTAGCCGCCAAACCAACAGCCGCAGAATGACCCGCAGATACCGGTCGCTGGTCCACAGCAAATAGAAACTGATCACTCACTGCCCTTTGTGACGCAATAGTTCATTGTAATGCAGCAACATGAAACAAAATTGTAGCTTCCTGCATTATCATATGTGTGCTACAAGTACCTCTAACAGCTGGAAACTGCATAACCTATACCTATGCCTTGGACTCTATGATATATAATAATAAGTAAGATCTGATATCTATCACCAACTTTATTTATCTATTTATTTGTTTAGCTAATTATTTGTTTTAAATATCATATTATTTTTTATAAAAACACATTAAATATACTATTATGCTCCCCTCCATGCATACACTTTGTCTAAAAACTAAATGTGTGATTGTAAATGCTAAAATAAATAAATATCAAATAAATAACTTTACACCATGTAAAATATGAGCAAAATCGAAATTTTCTAAAGTTAAATTTTATTGCCCTTTTTCTGCTGTACCAACTAAAGTAGAGGTATTACTGATCTCAAATTTCAAATATTTTACTGCTCAATTTTTCATTTGATTGTGCCGGTATTTTATAAAAAGGGTCATTGAATTTTATGTATATTAAACCATTGGAGTTTAAAACAAAAAAACAACTTTATTTCAATACAGAGTTGTTATTCATAATGTTATATCAATTCATAATATAAACTCTCTCACTCTCTCTGTGTTTATCTATCTCTCTCTCTCTCTCTCTCTCTCTCTCTCTCTTTCAAGTGCCATATCCAATGACGTTGGCGACCGTGAAAACATGCCAGATTTTTCTCTTCTTTGCCATACTCAGAAGCTTGATCTTCTCCACTCCGGTCCGGGTTGCAATGCTCTTTAAAAATGTTGTTCTCTTCCTTCCTCTATCTCTCTTTCCCGCCATCTTTCCTGTGAGAAATAAACTCTCCAAACCTTCCTTCCTCATTCAATGACCAGAAAACTCCAGTTGCTGTTTCCTTATTGCATTTAAAATAACTTTTTTTCTGCCTGTTGTTTTTGTTGTTATAATTAAATTCTCCAATTTATGTTTTTATCGTGGTTGTTATATTATTGCCCATAGCATAACATGCTCAGTACAGAAACAACTTAACTAAAAATAAGCAAAAGCTTTGCATCTAAAAACTATCTTCAGTACTAAAAACAGTACAATTGTCATTAGCATGCACATTATATGGGAGCTTTGTCAGATAATTGATACTGATATATTTCAGTAAAAACAGACACAATAGTACTTTGCCATTCTGTTTTCTCTTCCTATGAAAATATTGATAGCATATTCTTCAATATATTTATTTTCTTTCTTCTTCTCTGTAATGATAAGATTTTAAAAAATACTCTAGCTCGTTATGTTCAGCTATTTCACTCGCTCGATTATGATTTAGAAAAACAAACAAAATTCATGGCCTTAAATTATGTGGTGTACTTGCCAGAGACACAGCGCAACTAATTTGGTTTCTCAGAACACTTGAAAAATTCCGACTGGTGAACTGACCACGAACTGAAAGCAGAATCTTTCTAATAAATGAGCCAGTAAGCATGTTATTAACTCATAAAGACTGCCAGTAAATAATATTTTTCAACATGAGATTAGCAAAGGAATTAGCACTGATATATAACCAAGTAGGTTTCGAAGTGTTGCTAAGATACGAATTTAAATATTACGTCATGAGGTGTTTTTACATTTCCATGAATTCCTTGGAAATGAATATTTTCTTGCATTAGACAACTTTTACTCAAAAGCACTGACTAAATCAGTGGCCACCCTCTCTGTGTCTATTTTGATGACTGAAAGATAACAAAAAAATCGCTTATACTGTTGAAGTATGGAACCATAAAATATCATATGAATTGTACTAAAGGATATGAAAAATGTGCAGTTAAGCCTTAAGTAGATATTTCTGATTTCCTTCAATTCCTTTCAAATAGTTGCTTTTGTTAAGGATATACAACCAATTAAAAAAATATGCAACATTAAAGACAGTTGGTATTTGAGCCTCAATAGCAAAAAGGATATGGTCAGTATTTTGGTTAAACATCTTTAAAAATAATCGCTCGACTATCACCTAGCCATGACCAAAGGAAATTCGACTCTGTTTTGCCCTAGCTTGAGTGATACAGAATAAGACAGCCTGGCTTATATCGAGGTTACCCGAGTAATCTTTTCTTTCAATGATTAGTGAATATGTATGTGAAATATTTGGAAAGGAAATGGCTTTTGACGTAACCAACAAAGTTCAACTACCATTCTGAAGTATTATGATAATGATTACGACATTGACTAGTGTCTTTCTCATTTCAATAAAGTAGAAACACCAGACTTAATCTCATTAAAACATATGCAAAAATATACATGTTCATATTGTAATATTACACGTATAATTGTTATGATTATGGTAATAATTGTTAACATCATTGTTATTATTGCGATTATTATATTCAGGTGTAGAAAGCGGTTTTTAAGGTTAGAATATCACAGTCGTATCTAAATGAAGCACGATGAAGCTTAACAAGAAAAAAAAACAATCAGGGAGGACGAGTGAAAATGCAAGCCAAAAGGGCGCCCTGAATGATTTTTAAAAAGAACAAGTGATAGGATAAGGAACAAGGTATGGAATAATGAACAAAACAATGTGCGAAGACTTGGCAGGAAAAGGAAGATAAGACTAAGAATTAAAAAAAAGGAGGAGAAAAGGAAGCCTCTAAAAGGAATTTTAAACGTAGGCCATTTAGGACGGATTGCGAAATGGTAAATGAGCCTGCCTCCAAGCAGACTTTTACAAGAAGAATCCTATCTGGCGGTTTAAAAGAATTAAAACCTACGGCTATCAATGAGTACTTTGGCTACCAATGATTACTCTGATTATGAACGATGATTTGCAGGAGACAAATATTTAAAAATAAAGAAAGTAGTAGTTTTCATGTCCAAGCTTTGTAAAAAAATCATGACAGCCATTTTTCCTTTAAAAATACAACTTAACTTGTATTTCTAAGGAAAAACAACAATGTGCAAGGGCGAGGTTTTCTTTACCAATTAAATGATCAACTATTACAATCTTGAGAGGAAGGTTAGAAGGAGGGAGATTTGCTACAAGGTTCAAGACTTTTGGTCTTTTTTTCCAATAAATAATGTGTTCAAGTAATAAACACGTCTCCTGAGAACAAAATTGAAATTTATTGCATTAAAATCATTAATGTAAGGCTATCTTAATCATCAAGATACCATCTCAATTAAACTTTCTTAAGAAAAGGAGGGATACAAATACCCATCAGTCCAAGGAACATTGTATGACCAAGACGATCTTAATTTAATGTCAATGCTAAGAGCTTATTTAAAAAAAAAATTAAAACACTTTTAGAAAGGTAAAAAACGTGTGCACGGACCTGATTTCAAAACATTGCTTGGGGTTGTCATGAACACGTGCCCTGCCACCTGACCTACATGTGCCACGTTTATAACCAAATCGTTTTTGCAATCATGTGTTTCATTTAAGTGTAGAAATCTTTACTCTGATCCCTTTGATTCGAATACCTCATCAAAATTAAGCTTTTTGAAGAAATTGTGAAAAAATATCGTTGAAAAGATTCCGCTGTTTAACGATGTACCGCAAAAGTTTAAGATGGTCACAAAGTGTCTTTATTTCATTTATTGCATGACGATTCACTTGATTATCCTTTTATTAAAGTTATAGAATCCTACGTAAGCATAATATCAAAAGCTACAATCTTTTTTCCTTTTTCTTGCATGTTTCAGAGCTCTTTACTGCTACAAATGTAATGGACGACATTTTTTAAAGTTCACAGAGGCAGCTTATTGTCATTCCATGTCTTAATCAGTATTGCCAAAGCACTAGGTGCTCGACCTGTTTGAGCTGAAATTATTGTTGTTGATGTTACAGAGCAGATTTTTCTCATACATCTACTCTAGTAAACAATGGAAAAATCTGTGACCACTGAGTGCATCAACAAACAACAAGGAAGTCCACTAATTTAACATTAGTCAACTCAATAGCTCAAAAGAAGAGAGAAGAGAAAAAGCCGTTGCTGAAGAGCACGACACAAGAAACGGAGATAGAAGCTGATTCTTCAAATTACAATTTAATGTCGCTTCCTCTTTTTGTTTATTTCTTTAGCTGGTAGTTGGAGAAGTATTTTTTGTGATATGCTCTTCCATTTGTGAAGACATTTCTTGCGTTTTTTCCCACTAAAATCTTCAAACCAATGCGAACTTATCACAAGTGTGTCTGAGGCAAAAACGTTTGTTAGAAATCTTTGCTGGAAAACACTTATAATAGTGGAGAGATTAAAATCAAACAGTGTGTATGCAGCTTTCTTGCAGGCAAAATACAACAGCCATGTTAGTGAACCAATAATATTAAAGAATTGCAACAGATGGATAGCCCATTTAAATTTGACTTTGCCAAGAGAAAGAAATTAAATTTCAAATAAAAAAATACATTTTAATGATTAAATATTTGGAACAAAAAAGTTACGGAAAATTACATTAATAACAAAACCTAGTTGTAGATACCGATGTACTTACTATTCACAAAAGTTTGGTATCGAAGACACCATTGAAATTATAACAATAAAATCATCTTAGCTTATACTTTTAACTCATAAGAATTGGTTTAACTACTTGCAAGAAAAAACATCAAACATAATTGTACAAGGTGAGGGCAGAATTTTAAAACCAGGTAGCTTATAATGCATGCTTTTTAATAACAGGAGATATATAACATTTACTTTAAAATTTAGGTGAAAGCAAAAGTTAACGTATCTTTGAATTATTATTATCAATAGGAATAAGCCTTCTTCTTCTTCTTTCTCTTCTTTTTCTTCTTCTTTCTTTCTTTTGGCTTCTCTCATTTAAATGAATAAGCCTATGGTAAAAATTAAGGACTACAGTGTTTTACGAAGTAGTACTGTCCTTTTCTATTGTCTACTAAAAGGCATTTTGGAAAAAGAGAACTGTAATAAAATCGTTTCCTGAGTTACAGCAACACGAATTTTATTTTACACAAAGTCTAGTTTTACAAAAATTGGAAGATACATTGTGATTTAGAAAATACACAAGACAAAAGTTAAAAAAGAGGGAAGCAATAGAATAAGAGAACCACAGTCTTTATTATACAGCAGTTTTGAAAAAAGTCTTACTTCAAATAAAATTCATTAATATAGTGAAGATTGTAGAAATTTTNTTTTTGAACTGAGCCACAAACCGCAAATGACTTTTTTTTAGCACGGTCACATCTGCTGATTCCAAGATACATGCTTGTGAAGAAATTTTGAAAAAATATCGTTGAAAAGATTCCGCTGTTTAACGATGTACCGCAAAAGTTTAAGATGGTCACAAAGTATCTTTATTTCATTTATTGCATGACGATTCACTTGATTATCCTTTTCTTAAAGTTATACAATCTTACGTAAGCTTAACATCAAAAGCTACAATATTTTTTCTGTTTTCTTGCATGTTTCAGAGCTCTTTACTGCTACAAATGTAATGGACGACATTTTTTAAAGTTCCCAGAGGCAGCTTATTGTCCTTCCATGTCTTAATCAGTATTGCCAAAGCACTAGTTGCTCGACCTGTTTGAGCTGAAATTATTGTTGTTGATGTTACAGAGCAGATTTTTCTCATATATCTACTCTGGTAAACAATGGGAAAATTTGGGACCACTGGGTGCATAAAAAACAGCAATGAAATCCACTAATTTACCATTAGTCAACTCAATAGCTCAAAAGAAGAGAGAAGAGAAAAAGCCGTTGCTGAAGAGCACGACACAAGAAACGGAGATAGAAGCTGATTCTTCAAATTACAATTTAATGTCGCTTCCTCTTTTTGTTTATTTCTTTAGCTGGTAGTTGGAGATGTATTTTTTGTGATATGCTCTTCCATTTGTGAAGACATTTCTTGCGTTTTTCCCACTAAAATCTTAAAACCAATGCGAACTTATCACAAGTGTGTCTGAGGCAAAAACGTTTGTTAGAAATCTTTGCTGGAAAACACTTATAATAGTGGAGAGATTAAAATCAAACAGTGTGTATGCAGCTTTCTTGCAGACAAAATACAACAGCCATGTTAGTGAACCAATAATATTAAAGAATTGCAACAGATGGATAGCCCATTTAAATTTGACTTTGTCAAGAGAAAGAAATTAAATTTCAAATAAAAAAATTCATTTTAATGATTAAATATTTGGAACAAAAAAGTTACGGAAAATTACATTAATAACAAAACCTAGTTGTAAATACCGATGTACTTACTATTCACAAAAGTTTGGTATCGAAGACACCATTGAAATTATAACAATAAAATCATCTTAGCTTATACTTTTAACTCATAAGAATTGGTTTAACTACTTGCAAGAAAAAACATCAAACATAATTGTACAAGGTGAGGGCAGAATTTTAAAACCAGGTAGCTTATAATGCATGCTTTTTAATAACAGGAGATATATAACATTTACTTTAAAATTTAGGTGAAAGCAAAAGTTAACGTATCTTTGAATTATTATTATCAATAGGAATAAGCCTTCTTCTTCTTCTTTCTCTTCTTTTTCTTCTTCTTTCTTTCTTTTGGCTTCTCTCATTTAAATGAATAAGCCTATGGTAAAAATTAAGGACTACAGTGTTTTACGAAGTAGTACTGTCCTTTTCTATTGTCTACTAAAAGGCATTTTGGAAAAGAGAACTGTAATAAAATCGTTTCCTGAGTTACAGCAACACGAATTTTATTTTACACAAAGTCTAGTTTTACAAAAATTGGAAGATACATTGTGATTTAGAAAATACACAAGACAAAAGTTAAAAAAGAGGGAAGCAATAGAATAAGAGAGCCACAGTCTTTATTATACAGCAGTTTTGAAAAAAAGTCTTACTTCAAATAAAATTCATTAATATAGTGAAGATTGTAGAATTTTTCTCTATTTGGATTGCACTGTTAATAATTAAACTCTCTGCTATTCCATTAATGTGTATATTTGTAATTATTCTTTGGCCCTTTATTGTTGACATTTAGCAAATGTTAAAACCTTATCAAAAGTCAAATGTTTATGATATCATTGTCATGAAATAGAAGCAGATATCTATTTTTTCATGTTGAAGGAAACTTTTTGAAAAGCATTTAAAATACATCAACACAAAAAATGGTGCGGTAAGGTTGAAAATACCTTGGGACATCATTTTTTTTGTTTTGACGTATTTTGATTTTTTTCACACTTTCAATATTCTGTAACAATATAATTTCCAAAAATTTGCGTCGTTGGTAACAAAAAAACGCTATGGCATATTCTGAAAAGGATACACTTTATCAGTGCCTTTGTTCCTAAAACTGGTTAAAAGGTATTTAAGGTTTTTTTCGTAGCAATGTTGATTGAACTTCATTGCTTTGCGCCCTCACAGAGCACAAACCCTTAGCCAACAACACCATTGTGCAATTCCATCTGTTACGAGAAGTCGTGTGTAGCTACTTTGTTTAACAGTAGAAACACGTTTACATTGTCACCTTACGAAAAGAGAAACACAGGACAGACAACTGACAACATCTATTTTTGGTTATAAACGATGAACAGGTTATGACCAGGCTCACCATTTGGTAGGTTAAAATATAAATGCGCCTTGAAAAGGGACCATAGGACTGAAGAACCCAAGCTGGTGAGCTTTTCCAACTTCAGAAGCACATCTGGCATTCAATCATGTCCCAACAATCACTTGAATAATGTTTACGTAGAGACTTGATTTCACTAGGCAGACAATAAACAACAAAGGTTCTCATTTTCCTATATTAAAAGGAAATTTATTTCAGAAGTACTGCAGTGAAAGCTAGAAGTTATTTAGTTTAAAGCAAAGCCTTATGAAAGCGTTTCTTGGTAATAATAAATTTTTCTGATCTATATGAGGGTATTGGCTTAGTAATCTCTTGTTTGCTACTTTGTAACTGGTAGTTAGGAGCTGGAGCTCTTTTGCAACCCCCACAAATTCTGCTCGATCAACAGTATAAGATCAGTGAACCTGTAGTAACGTTTTGTGCTTGGATGGTACTCGTGCATTTACATCTGGCCAGCAATTTGAAGGCCATACTTCCTTATTCTGGAACCTATTGGAGAAACGAGACTTTGTACACATGAAAGGAAGAAAGAATCGTTGGCTAATCAACTTATTAATCTAGAACTGACAGTCTTAAGTGAACACAATAACGAACCAGAGTCTTCTAAATTACCTGCTTCATTCACTGTTTCATTTTTTAACCTTTTTATTCTTTGGTCCCATTTCAGGGATAAAATCTTTTCCTGCGTAGAATTCTTTACCTTATTTATCTTAATCCTGCAAAAGTAATTTTATTCTTCCTGAATACCTTCCTCCATGCTTTAAGTTATGGACTTTGCAATTTGCATTCCAAATCGGGGTAACCAGTATTCCTCTCTCTTTAATTTCTTTAATCTAATTACCTTCAAACGCTTATTTACGTAAAGCATTGCATGGATCCTTATTCGATGAATTTCTTCATATTGTTATTTCAGTGAATGAGCTGTTAAATTGTTCTGCAGCTCAGGAAATTTCAATCCATCACTCTCCATTCAATTACAAGTGCGGTGGTTGGGGCATGACATTCTTTATTTCACCAGTTTCTTTTCTAAACGTGTTGACGACTGTGTTGAAGAAGTTACTTCCTGGATATCTGCTGTTATTAACATATTCGTACAATGTGGCAAATACCAGTAAAAATATTATTCACAGTTATGGTTTTTTCCTGCATATGTTGCTATTCCTTATCGGAACCATTTCTTTAATCAGTATCTGCGTGATAATCCTGTAGTATACAAATAGCTATTTACAAACCGTTCATGAACAATGTAATGTTGTTAATCGTTGTGCTAGGCACGACTATGAAAAGCGCATTCATTAGAAATCCTAAAGAAGATTATCTCATATGACTTCGGGTTTGTCATCAAAAGTTAAAAGGTAATTTTCACCTCCTCCAATTTTACCCTAAACTTAAGATCGTGACAGAATCACAGTAAAAATTAAACCTCTTTGGTCAACTGCTTGATATTTATTTCACTGTTGTTGACTCTGGTATTAATTCCTCATCTTTCCCTGAAAACAGATAAACTCTTATGCACCTGTGATGTCACTTTTGTCAAGCTTGCTGCAATTATAGTGTTGTTTGATCCATGTAAAGCAAGTGGACCTCATGCTATTTTGCTGTTGTTAATTTGAAGTGTTGTTTAGAGTTGATTCTTGTTTTGTTTAGGCTGTGATGTCACTTTTGCTAAGCTTGTTGGAATTGTAGTGTTGTTTGATTCAACTGAAGCAAGTGGACCTCATGCTATTTTGATGTTGTTAATTTGAAGTATTGTTCAGAGTTGTTTTTTGTTTTGTTTAAGCTCTGATTTCACTTTTTCTAAGCTTGTTGCAATTGTAGTGTAGTTTGATCCACCTAAAAGAACTGCATTTGATGCCATTTCAATATTCACAATCTGAAGTATTCTTTAAAGTTGTTTTCTATTTTGTTTATACTGTTTTATGCGCATTTTGCAGTCGTGTATGCTTTGTAATCTATTGAAACTCCTTTTTTTTTGGTTGGTGGCTTCATTCATACGGTTACAGACCGACTGATATATTTCGAATTGGGGATAACGTCTAAGTGGCGAGGAGAATTTGGAACTTTACAAAGAAAAAAGCCATTGGTTGGTGTCAGGAAGGGCATCCGGCTAAGAAATTCCTCACTGCCAAATCAAAAGTCCCTCTAAAGGGCACCGTCTGAGCCCCAATTGCTGGGGGAAAATGAGACTCTGTAGAAAAATAATTGAAATCCTAATAATTGGATTTTTATTTAACATTGAGGTTGCTTGTCTGCATGCCAATTTTTTCACTGCAGTATCCGAGCCATCCATTTTGCCTTTTAAATATCTAACGAAGCTTGGCAGATTTCTCTCATATCTAATATCTCATATCTCATATCTCANCGAGGAGAATTTGGAACTTTACAAAGAAAAAAGCCATTGGTTGGTGTCAGGAAGGGCATCCGGCTAAGAAATTCCTCACTGCCAAATCAAAAGTCCCTCTAAAGGGCACCGTCTGAGCCCCAATTGCTGGGGGAAAATGAGACTCTGTAGAAAAATAATTGAAATCCTAATAATTGGATTTTTATTTAACATTGAGGTTGCTTGTCTGCATGCCAATTTTTTCACTGCAGTATCCGAGCCATCCATTTTGCCTTTTAAATATCTAACGAAGCTTGGCAGATTTCTCTCATATCTAATATCTCATATCTCATATCTCATATCATACATATCTAAGGAATTTAAAAAGGTTTTGTAAGCAAATTTTTAGCTAAGCTCTAATCCTATGGTGCTTTTACTCACGTTGTACATACTAACTTTTTTCTTTGTGATTAGAAGATAGAGGTGATTTCAGAAAAGCACTCCTCTTCTATCTCTTCCATCTATGTTCCATTCTTTTTCTCCTTTTTATCAATGACGTGTCCGGCCATTTGAACTGCTCAGCTAATATTCTACGCTGATTACTCTACTCTTTATTAGTTTCGTTTGCTAGAGTGCAGGTGACAAAAATTTTGGAAAATTTTTATCCTCTGCAGAATTCCTATCAATGATATTATAGGATATTGAAAGAAATTCCATTTTAAAGTATCATATTTTTGAATTACAATCTCAATAGTTCAGTTAACCTCGTTTTCAACCGATCAGAAAATATGTTGTGACATCACAGCGAGAACCCAACTTGACAAACCTATTCTTGAAGACAACGCAACATACAACATGGCATATACTGAGAATTGTGCTAATAGGTAATCTTGTACATTTTTCAGCAGAGACGCAGAATGTGAATATGAGAGGTACAACCCAGAGTTATTATTAAATGAACATAAGGGAGATAAAATACAACCTTACGTGCTTGAACATATAAAGGCAATTCCACTTGCTGCTGAAAATAAAGATGAAGCAATGGTCTTCTGAAGAGGGAACTGACAAACGTTTTGGAAACTTATAATGATAAATAAATTATTTGAATCGCGTAATTTTTAGATGAGCAGCCCAAGCATAAGTACCTGGATTCATTTCCTTTTTGCCATAAGCAAGTTATTATTGATGTTTTAATTTGCTAAGCTTCACCTTTGAAGTAGAGACAACATCAAATCCAGATGATCGCAAATTGCGAGTAAGTGGTGTGTTAGCGATACAGTTCATCAGATACGCTCAGGACAAGATGAAAAGTTAAGATGAGATTTTCAATGTCCTTGTTGCTCATCAGCAGTCAACTTTACAATCAAAATGTACATCAATACATAATTGGAAAGTAAATAAAGATGATGGACAAAATTAGTATTCTAGCATTCTGATCCTTTTACAGCCCAATATTTACCAACAAAACTGAACTTTTTTGCTTTGATAACTAGCTGCTTATGTAAATTATATCCTGGCAATTTGAAAATTCTTATTGCCTTACAGAACCAGTTTTGGCGTGAGAAAACAAAATAGTAGGAAACGTCTTTGTCGAACAGATTTTACGCATTTTTTTAACTTTAGCGCTCATAACAAGGCTCCGAGGTTACTAAAAATTTAACAACTTCAGGAATGGAGACTATAGATAGTGTAGGTAGGTTAAGTAGAAGATACAGCAGCAATATGGCTCTTACTAACAGCCTAAAAAATAGTAAAGTCGCAAATGTTTTTCATGCTTAAAAATGAAAATCCACTGGATCGAATAACATCAGAACATTAGAATCAGCTGTATGATGTTCCGCTTTATAACTTGTCAAAATAATATTCTTTTAATAATCAAATATCTGAAATTCAACACTAGAAAACGAAGCAAAGAAACACTATCGTCATAATCCAACCACTAAAACCGCAACATCGTAACACCGACTCCAATTAAATCCGCGAGTTCGTTATTTTCATCTGTGTTGTAAATGAAATTATTCGATCTTTTATCATCTGGTAAAACCCAATGCACACTCAAACTTAGACTTAATGATAAGAGAAGTATCTTTCGAAATGTCGCCTAAAATGTGTATGACACAATACATAACCAAACTGAACATTAAAAACCTAACTTATTGGAAGCTTATTAAATTGCCCTGGGTAAACAAGGTAAGTTTTTTTGTTTTATTAAATGTAACTCTTATTGAATGGATTATATTCTCACAATTTCTTCCAGATGCAAAACAAGTACGTCATCTCCGTACTATACCAACCGTTATATATGACACCTGACAAGCTTTAATAGATTTCATACTGAACCTTAGCATGACCGACCCGGAAAGAGATTTGCCCTTATATGGTTCTCACGGTGACAGCAATTCAAGATTCTGCTTAACTGGACCTTTTAATTGGATCATAACCAACCTGGATGAAGTCCAAGAGAGATATTTCTTTTCTACGAAAAATGGGTTTTACAAGGCAAAAGACCCAAATTTATTAGATAAAAAATTGCAAGTCAGAAAAGGCAATTTATATATCAGAGTTTTAAGAACTTTTGTAACTCAGTACCACAGTAACGACTTAATCTTTCCTGGTGCTCACAATTTGGTATATTTGAGCTAATTTTTTATTAGGAATTCAGGTTTAACAGTCCTTGATGAGAATGGGTAGAATTTCTAAAAGTGCTTTCAAATGACCTCTGACAACAAGAAGTAATTGTTTGAAAAATGATATATTCTTGCAAAGAATCACTTTAAATGGAACAGGTATCACGTATTCTATGTTGGTTTCATTTTAATGGGCAAATAACCATCAAAAGTTTGTAGGTCATGGGCAAAGATCACCACAAATTTCTCAATCAATGCTACTGGAATAATGTTACTAATACGTTTTACAGTGGCAACAAGAAAAGTAATTCTTCTGAGTCCAGTAATGGAAACCGTTTACTAACAATAAAGATATAGTTGGCTGCAAGCCTGATTATATATCACTAAGCATGACAAATGGAATAATACGAAGCATATCACAACAGAATCAGAAAAGATTCGTTGTAGTAACACAAAGTTATGCAGTAATAGATGAAAACGATAAAGCATTTTACATTATTACTCTTCAGTATTACTTATATGGTCTGTTGGCTTACTCATTCAGTACAAAAACTAATAATAAAAATTAAACATTATAGTGTGTATTCATCAAAGGTTCTTATCCAAGTACAGTTCTTTGAAAATATTTCGATCGCAGAACAGTCAAATGTGCAATAAGAACATGGGCTCTCCAATCAAGTTTACAAAAGCAAATCCATAGAATTTGCATAAATTAAAACGCAATGAGAAAGAAATATCCAATAATACCTCTCAAGATACCTTGGAGCATAAAGCAAGCTCTGACAAATGAACCACCAATAAATATAGAAGCATTAGGATGTAGTACACAAGAGCAGGTCAATACTTTTCATGCCGATTTCTACTGTTTAGTTTAGTTTAGTTTAGTTTAGTTTAGTTTAGTTTAGTTTAGTTTAGTTTAGTTTAGTTTAGTTTAGTTTAGTTTAGTTTAGTTTAGTTTAGTTTAGTTTAGTTTAGTTTAGTTTAGTTTAGTTTAGTTTAGTTTAGTTTAGTTTAGTTTAGTTTAGTTTAGTTTAGTTTAGTTTAGTTTAGTTTAGTTTAGTTTAGTTTAGTTTAGTTTAGTTTAGTTTAGTTTAGTTTAGTTTAGTTTAGTTTAGTTTAGTTTAGTTTAGTTTAGTTTAGTTTAGTTTAGTTTAGTTTAGTTTAGTTTAGTTTAGTTTAGTTTAGTTTAGTTTAGTTTAGTTTAGTTTAGTTTAGTTTAGTTTAGTTTAGTTTAGTTTAGTTTAGTTTAGTTTAGTTTAGTTTAGTTTAGTTTAGTTTAGTTTAGTTTAGTTTAGTTTAGTTTAGTTTAGTTTAGTTTAGTTTAGTTTAGTTTAGTTTAGTTTAGTTTAGTTTAGTTTAGTTTAGTTTAGTTTAGTTTAGTTTAGTTTAGTTTAGTTTAGTTTAGTTTAGTTTAGTTTAGTTTAGTTTAGTTTAGTTTAGTTTAGTTTAGTTTAGTTTAGTTTAGTTTAGTTTAGTTTAGTTTAGTTTAGTTTAGTTTAGTTTAGTTTAGTTTAGTTTAGTTTAGTTTAGTTTAGTTTAGTTTAGTTTAGTTTAGTTTAGTTTAGTTTAGTTTAGTTTAGTTTAGTTTAGTTTAGTTTAGTTTAGTTTAGTTTAGTTTAGTTTAGTTTAGTTTAGTTTAGTTTAGTTTAGTTTAGTTTAGTTTAGTTTAGTTTAGTTTAGTTTAGTTTAGTTTAGTTTAGTTTAGTTTAGTTTAGTTTAGTTTAGTTTAGTTTAGTTTAGTTTAGTTTAGTTTAGTTTAGTTTAGTTTAGTTTAGTTTAGTTTAGTTTAGTTTAGTTTAGTTTAGTTTAGTTTAGTTTAGTTTAGTTTAGTTTAGTTTAGTTTAGTTTAGTTTAGTTTAGTTTAGTTTAGTTTAGTTTAGTTTAGTTTAGTTTAGTTTAGTTTAGTTTAGTTTAGTTTAGTTTAGTTTAGTTTA
>RDPX01000124.1:1025830-1058540 GCA_003991215.1 Morbakka virulenta
CGATCGCAGAACAGTCAAATGTGCAATAAGAACATGTGCTCTCCAATCAAGTTTACAAAAGCAAATCCATAGAATTTGCATAAATTAAAACGCAATGAGAAAGAAATATCCAATAATACCTCTCAAGATACCTTGGAGCATAAAGCAAGCTCTGACAAATGAACCACCAATAAATATAGAAGCATTAGGATGTAGTAAACAAGAGCAGGTAAATACTTTTCATGCCGATTTCTACTGTTTAGTTTAGTTTAGTTTAGTTTAGTTTAGTTTAGTTTAATTTAGTTAAAGTTTAGTTTAGTTTAGTTTAGTTTAGTTTAGTTTAGTTTAGTTTAGTTTAGTTTAGTTTAGTTTAGTTTAGTTTAGTTTAGTTTAGTTTAGTTTAGTTTAGTTTAGTTTAGTTTAGTTTAGTTTAGTTTAGTTTAGTTTAGTTTAGTTTAGTTTAGTTTAGTTTACGTTTTTTTACGAAAAAGCTTGGAACATTATTTTATGTTTATTCTGTAATTTTTTTGGCTTGCCTGTGTCTTCCAGAAATCCAATTATTCACAGTTTAAATCAGGTTGCAGAAAGAGCGATTAGCTAGCCTTTTTGACTCTTTGGAAACAATATTTTGCAGTTCTAATTCCATTTTAGCTTTTTTAATTGAATTTTATCTCCTCCACCTTTGTTTTTTCCTCCTGTTATCACTGATTTATCTCTGTAAGCCAAGAATAATTAAAACATCGTTAAAAAGTCATTGTCACATTTATTAAAAATTCAATTATCTTCCATTTCTTTCTGTTATTTTTAGAGTCGTTCAATGACAACAGCTGATCATAACCTTGATATCACTTTCTAACCTTATATCACAATTTTATTAGAAAAACTGCATAATGCACCAGTTGATCTTGCGGGGTTTTTTACTTCCTTTCTTACTGGATTAACCTACCCATCAATGTACCATATTTAAGAATATGTTGGTGAGTTGCAGTAGCTGTTTTTCCGGTGAGATGCGCTAGAGCTGGTTCTGATTAACCTTTATCAACCAATTTCTGCATTTTTGGTACTCTATGTCGTTTAGAGAAAAGGTTTATCTCCACACAATATTGATTTCTGTTGATAATTCTCCAAATGATACTGATATTTCTTTGTCGACATTTCCTTCGCAAAACGTTCAAGTTTTGGACTCCGTCATTGTAAATTCAAAGTTGGTTGCAATGGTTTTTCATGGACTTCATTAATCAAAGGTTCATGGTCTTAATTCTATCCAGGTAGTTGTTCTAAAAGAGTGTACTTCTGTGGTATATTCTCTGCTCTATAAACTTTTCAGTCTTTGCTTATTAGTTTTCTTTTTCGACTTCTTGGGGAGTTTCTAATATTGTTTCTTCAAGAATGTATTTGATCCAAGTCATCCTGAAAAATATCGACCTGTAAGTTTTCTTGCTTTCATTAGGAAGGTCTTTGAACGACCTATAAACAATTCACTGGTAGAACCCTGTATGGATTTGGAATATCTAGCTCCACTGATGACCTTTTGAACATAATGACTGAACGTACCATGCCATCCATAGCTTTGGGAATTTCTAGGATATTTGATGGATGCAGGATGTTGGATTGTTTCATAAGCCTTCGAGATATATTATTGATGGGATGGTCTTTGGACAGTCAGAGAAGCCATGGCTTAATGGTTAGTGCAACTACACCGTAACCAAGAATTCCGGGTTGCATTCCCCGAGCGGGCGACTTTGGAAATTCACAAAATAAAAAGTCATTGGTTGGCGTCAGGAAGGGCATCCGGCCAAGAAATTCCTCACTGCCAGAACAAAAGCCCCCCTGAAGGCCCTAATCGTTGGGGAAAAATGACGTTAAAATTACAAAAAGGTCTTTGGACAGTCAATCCTTTCTCTCACACCCTAAAACTGGTTTCATACTCAATGGAATTACATTTGATGGGTACCCAATTAATGTTAGCGTTTCTCGTGATTCTATTCTCTTCCTCCTTTATATTAATGGTAACTTGCTTTAGTTTATCAATACGTATGGTAAGACATTAGTTTATTTTTTGACAATGACCACAAATCAACTCAGCTAAAGAAATCAAACATCCAAATAATTTGGAAACCTTCAGGCTATCAGAAAATAGGGAAACCTGTGGCTGATTTCCTTCGATGCACCGAAAACGCAAGTCAAACCCAAAGAAATAGTTAAGATCTTGAGGGACTTTGGACTTGATCAAAAAGACATTAGATTGAAAAGTAACTTTGAAAAGTATTGGAATCAGAAAGCAACAGTTATAGTAAAAGATGAAAAGACAAACTAGATAGAAATAAAGAAGGTAGTAAGACAAGGATATGTGGTATCATCAGATTTGTTCTTATTGTACAATCAAGTATTCCTGGAGGACCTAGAAGTGTTGGAAGGTAGTGATGAGGAGATTGTAAAAAGGATTGTTTTGGTAAAGAAAGCATTTCGTGGTATGGACAAGAGCTTGAAAAATGAAATATGATTATTAAGATTTTGAAGTGCTTTTTGTGGTCAAAGTTGTTATACAGATGTGAAACTTGGACAATCAGGAAAAAATTGAGAAATAAAATAGATGGAACAAATGTGGTTTTTGAGAAAAATATTCAGGATACCATGGACAGAAAAAGATACAAATGAATAGGTGTTGGCAAGAGCTTGAGTGAAAAGAGAATTATTAAGAAATTTTGAAGAGGCGAAACTACTAATTCCCGGTCATGTAATAAGAGCTGGAAAGAGAGCTAAAGGAAACAACGGATGATATACATTGATAATTACACTGACAGGATGGGTGGAATGTACAAATTGGTTGATTTAGGTAGAATATGAAAAGACAGAAGGAAATAGACATTCATGATTTCATTCCTTGAATCACGCTAGAGAGTCCCTTATATCTGAGGCGACTTTGTATGTCCGTAAAGGTATCACCCCTGCTAGCATAGAGTCCTGTTGTCATATCTTGACAGGTCCTCTCTTTCATCATCTAGATGTTTCTGGTCGAGTTCGAAGAAGTATTTGTAACTTGATGGATCAAAATCTTCAGGCAATCTCCAATCTTTGTCTCTTCAACTAAATGTGTCTGGTCTTAGCCTTTTCTATAGGTATTATTATTGAAAGTGCTGGGATGCAAGCGGAAAGCTCTCTCGTGGCGCATCCCGGGAAACGCTGTGAATCCAACCCTCAGTCGGCCAATTTCTGCCAGACTCGCGACAATCGATAATCAACGCTATATTAACGCTACCCGCGACTTACGATCAACATGCCTTCACACCAAAGTCAAAAACACGAGTTCTTTTCAGAACCGGCACTGGCTGTCCCTTCCTTTATTATTGAAGGATGTACAGACGTGAAGGCAGACCTGCTTGGATAATCTATCAAGGACTATGACATTGTGTGCCTCCAAGAGACACACCTCAAGAACATAAGCCGACGACCGGCCTTGCCCGCAATGAAACTGATTGCTGAGATTCGACACGACGATTCAAAGTGCTTTGTGGAAATTTCCTCGCTGGTAACAACATGGCTTCTTATACCTCCTGTGACTCGTTTTTCTCTAATTTTAATCTACTGTGCCTCTGGTTGTACGAAATCTTCCCATGAAGCTTTCAAGTAGTTTTTTCCCTCTGACAACTAGACAGTGGACCATTTCGACTTCTCAATGCTTTCCTTCATTTCAAGACATTTTTATTTTTGAGTCCAAAAGCAAGTGTTATCTATTGACAAAATCTTCTCTTTTGTGTTTTCTTCACAATTCAATACATTCAGAGATATTTTGCCTTGTGTCCCTCTTGAAAGTGTAAGTAAAAAGAGAAAAAATTAAAATTGATATGCTGTATTTTATTTGTCTTCATCCTTTATCTCTTTTCATTCCTGATAACATTGTAATGAGGATAATGCAAATAAATTTATTAGTTTTACATTCTCTTTACATAATCTCAAGAAAATAATGAAATTTTCAAAGTACACATACAAAGTAACCTTAATTTCCAATACAGCTTTTGGAAAATAACTAAAGATAGTCAGTGCAAAACTAAAAATATAATGTAATAAATGAAAAGTCAATACTATTTTTCCAAAGAAATCATGGTAATTAAAACCTGAAATAGTGTAAAATTATAATTCTTACAGCCCATTTAACTTTACATTTATAAGGAAAAATTACCAGCAGATAGATGAATAAATGTAAATAAATGAATGGTCGAAAAAATTAGATGTCTAGATGGCTAGATGGCTAGATGGCTAGATGGCTAGATGGCTTGCTGGACAAATGGATAGATGGATAGGTGGATAGATGGATAGATGAACATATGGATAGATGAATAGATGGATAGATGGATGGATGGATAGATGGATAGATGGATAGATGGATAGATGGATAGATGGATAGATGGATAGATGGATAGATGGATAGATGGATAGATGGATAGATGGATAGATAAATCATCTCAGATGGTGAATTAGATGACATAAGGGTAAGAACAGTGATATGGGTACGCGAGTAGTCATGCGCCGATGGAAGCCAGTGGAAAACCACCACCATGCTTTGCTAACAACAGTCATGCAAATTCCATAGGGATTCCGATGTTCGACAAGTGGGCCCAGACTGTCATCCTGCAACTGTCAGAGACACAAACACCATACAATTTGGTACATAGAATATCAGACACTATATTAAGCCGGAAAACTCTTAGACGTAAAGCTGGAGATAGAAAGACTGAATATTAACATGCTAGGCTTGTGGGAGGAAAGATGGACGGAGAGTAGAAGTTTTTATGTATACGGGTTTAAAATCATATATTTAGGTGGCACTTAGCACAAGAAGTGAGTGACAAGAAATGAAAAAGTGTCTGTTAGGATACCGAATATCTCTGATAAGCTTTTATTAGTAAAAGTAAAAAGCATTTATTTTGAAATGTCTATTTTAGGTGCATGTACCAACGGCAGACAACTTCCAAGAAGATATCGACTCGTTCTATGACCAACTAGATGAGGCAATTAATCATTGCAAATCCCAAGATATTTTTCTGGTAATGGGAGACGTGAATGCATGTGAAAGGAGAGAAGCTTCAATGGAATCTACTTCATGAAAATTAAGGTATCAAGGAAAGGTATTCAGTGTCAATGAGATATTGATTTGAATAGCTAGAGAGCCCAGCACGTCGGCTATCCTGAAGGAAGCTCTGGTAAAATCTGGAAAGGGAGTTTTCCAACACAGGAGAAAAGGAATAAGGAAGAAATTCATGAAACCAGAAATCCTGGAATTAATGAGAGACAGAAAGTAGCAGACAAGGAATCTATCCAGAACAATACTTTAAAGAGTGTTATAAAGGAAGGAATGCAAGAAAAACAAAGAAGAATGGGTAAACAAGCAGTATAAAGAGCTTGAAAAATGTAAATGTCGGATCTAACTGCCATGCGTAAAAACATCAGGTCTTTGACTGGTAAAGGAACATGCTGTTTGTGTGGTTGTTTTATGGCCAAGGATTCTTATATGATTGTTGAAAAGGAAAAGGTTAGTAGACTGATGGACAGAATACATTAAAAAGCTATTTAGAGACAAGGGAGGAGACAAGCCAAACATCAAAAAAGCGGAGGGTCTCAAGATTCTTCAGGTGAAAGTAAAAGCACCGGAAGATGAATGATACTACAGGAAGGGACCAGATCTGCATAGAGATGATTGACACTATAAATGAGTTTGGAGTCGCCAAAGTCATAATTTTGACCAATTATATCTATGATAGCAGAGAGATCTGGCCAGAATTTAACAAGCGCTTTACCCGAGAAACCAGAGGCAAGAGAATGGGATTTCTAAAGAATTATAAGTATGAGCCACAAAACAAAAATATTTATACTCATCGTTATGGCAAGAGCACGAACAGAAACAAGAATCAGTCCTCCAAACATCAGTAAATGGCATCAATATCTAACTCATCATATTGTATCAAACATTGCATGTATATGGTTCACTTAAGAAGTAATATATGTCAACGCTAGAATTTTATGTTGTGGTTTGCTGGAAAAAATAATACAGGGTAATAAAAATATAAAAGAAAAATATAACGAATAAAAAGTTGTTTTTAACGCTTTGCAACATTGCATTCTGCGCCAATAAGGAAGATACAAGGCTTGATTCTTTAAATCAGAACTTTAAAATTGTAAATGATATCGATGTCATAGTTTCGATGTATAAGATATTACATGTTGCTTCAGTAAACTAAGTTTAAATGCGGAAAAATATTATAACGCACGACATTTTAAATGCTCTGGATAATTTTTGCAAAGGAAATATATCAAAATTTGTTTTTTTATTGCTTTGTGACACCATATTCCTAAACAATAAACAAGGAATAAGCTTTTCTTATTGTGAATAAAAAATTTTCTTTAAAATTACTAAATGATATGAAGGTCATAACGTCTTTGTTGTGCGAGGCATGTCGATGTATCATTAAACGAAATATCAACAACGAATATTCTGTTATGGTAGGGTTTTTATGCTAATATGTATGTTTGTTGCAAAGATAACAATAGATAGTACAAATTTTTGTCTTTATCTCTTGGCAACTCTATTTTATATTAACTTAAACAAAGTAAAAGCGTTGCTTTTATAGATAAAAATTTTCTGGCAAAAATTATTTTTGCAATTATATTTTTTACTGATTTGTAAACCAGTCTTCACACGAAAGTAGAAATAAATCAAGTAAATATACTACAATTTTTATATTAGAAGAAGTAATGTAATAGTAAGAAAAAGTTTCTTAGTAAAAAGTTGTTTCATCTGAAAGATTAGTATTATTTCCCAATGTGCTNGGACATGTGCTCAGATTACCACCCAGCAGATACGCGAAGCAAGTAATGGAATGGAAACCTGTAGATGGAAGCAGACGAAGAGGCAGACCTGTGAGAACGTGGCAAGCTACATTCAGGAGTGATGTGACTGTACGAGGGCTGTCTCCCAGAACCGCTCAAGCCGTAGCTGACGACCGTAGGCGATGGAGAAGTCTTGCTGTCCGATATCCTGAACAGGATTGGAGGACCTAAGGTCTAAGGTAAGGAATGTAATAGTAAGAAAAAGTTTTGTAGTAAAAAGTTGTTTCATCTAAAAGATTAGTATTATTTCCCAATGTGCTTATCTTGCTGTAGAACTTGCATCTTTGGCCCAGTAACCTTGCCAATCTTACATTTTAAGTACAAAACCTTATTAAGCTGATACTCAATGAAGGTTTAATACCGAAAAATCAACCACACTTTTTTCTTTAACCAATGTTCCTATTACGAATCAGTAAATAAACTTGGAGAAAATTAAATTTCTTTCTTTTAACTTAGCTACCTTCGCTTATGACAGCTGGATTTTACCAGACGTTGGGTATGTTTAGAATAACATAATGTAGTTCTTTTTCCAAGTAACTAGCGACACAGTAAAAGGGTTTTAATTTCCTGAGACATGTATGGTTTCTGTTTTGATTAGTATCACACCAGGGGCAAATTATACTAGAGAATCAATAGCTATTACTTGGTAAGTCGTTAATACCCCCGTTATCCTACTTAGCATGTATCCTCTTCCATGATATAAGTAAAAACAAGAATTCAGAGAGACATACTGTTTTTTTCTACTTTCCTCACAAGTCATCTTACAACCAACGACCTGACTGTAAATTCAGCTAACGATTGATACAGTTTCTAAATGGGACCAAAACGGAACTGACGTTAGGACAATGGAACTAGTACAAGACCGTTACACAAAGATTGACCTAATTAAAATTAATTAAGTAGTTAATTGTATGCTCCTTTAGTTTCAAATTGCGACATTTCGAAGTAACAGTCACTTCTTTTTCTACTTTAGGTGCCATATCCGCTGCAGACGTTGGTGATTATCCCTCGCCATGCTCTCCTATCTCTTAAGATTTGTAGAAGGTCAACGCTAGTACGGTGAATACCATTCTCCCCCAGCCATTCTCTCACACTGCACATCCACATGATGCGCCTCCTGCCCCTGCTCCGCTTTCCTTCTACCTTCCCTGTTATTGCCACCTCTTCCAGACCTTTCTTTTCTCATGATGTGCCCTAAGAAACTCAGCTGTTGTGCGCGAATTTCTTTTATCAGGTGTCACTTCACTCTGGTCTCCTTAAAACGTTTTCGTTTTTCACTTTGTCAGACCATTTGATCTTCAGCATTGCTCGTGAAAACCACATTTCACAGTTCTCCAGGTTCCTCTGTGACTCTAGGGTTAGTGACCATGTCTCGGAGCAGTAGGTCAGCACCGGGTAAACACAGCACTTGAGGATTCTTAGCTTTGTTGGCATAGATATCATGCTGTTTCGGAGCGTCTTTTGGAGCATCATAAAACTGGTCGTTGTCTGGACAATTCGCCTCTTTATATCTTGAGTGCATCGAGGATTATCTGTCAACAAAATACCTAGATCTTCGAAGGATGAGAATTGTTTTATGACCTCGTCATCGACTTTCAGAGTAAACAGTGGGCTGTCTTTGTGCAATTAATAGTCAGACATTTCTTTTCACTCTCTACTACTACAGCATCCAGAAGCCTCTGAGGATCTTCTTGCGACTCTGCCTGGAGTAACGTGTCATCTGCATATCTGATGTTTGTAATGTTATGTCCACCGACGTGGAAACCTCTCTCCTTTTCTATATATCTCAAAATTAACACGCTAAAGAAATTGAACAAGTTTGGTGACATCACACATCCTTGTCTTACACCCTCTTTACTAGTGTGTTTCAACTGCATTCTCCTCCAATGCGCACGCAGGCTGACTGCCCCCACAAAAGGTTTTGTAAAAGATGGAGGTCTTTGTCATGTATGTCCAGCTTGCCTAGGTCTTCAAAGAGATGCACATGACGTACCTTGTCGAAAGCCTTTGCATAGTCTATAAAGCACATGTACACATCTTTCTGCATCTCTACGGCCCTTTCAGCAATCATACGGAGTGCAAACACAGCATTCCTCATTCCTGCATCTTTCACAAGGCCGAACTGCTCCCTTCCTACCTCAGGTGATATCCTATTTTTTTCTGCTGTTTAACTAAAAAAGTGACGTTATGTAAAATCGTGTTACTTTAGCGCTTTGGTTCTTAAACGTTTTAAGAAACATTAAACTGCAGTCTCCTTATAATTTTTCAATAGTTTGCGGCTTCCTTTTAACTGACGTTTAGCACCATGACGTATAAAAATTTTGTACCATGACTTGTAAGTAGGTCCTATACAGCCTTAAACACTACATGTAGCCACATACAGTAGACCTATAAAGGAACTAATGTAACAACAAACAACCTCTAACAACCATGACTTAATTGAGTTTTAAACTATTAGCGATTGGTATGATTTGATTACTTGTCGCCACTGCAACAAAATTATAAAAATAAATTTAATTGATGAAGCTGTTTCGACATCAACAGTTCTTTTATGTTAAAATGTGGCGAAGTGCTTTGTCCACATCTTTCGTGAAAATGAGAAGATTAGATGATGGAAAGAGCATTTTGAAGGTGTTTTAAACAGACTAGACCCTCCAGAGAATGCAGATATACTACCACCCCAAAAATGATTTAGACATCACCACCGACCCTCCAGCTATTGAAGAGAAAGGCAGCCTGGATGGACGGAGTAACAGATAAGATGTTAAGAGCAGAGGAGAAGGAGAGCCTAGTACTGCTAACTAAGACTTTCAGGAAATTGTAGGAGAACGAAGAACTATTCGAGGACTGGAAAGTTGGGCTGATCGTACCCAAAAAAGGAAACCTTTCAGACTGCAACAATCGCCGTTGGATCTCGCTTCTATCGCTTTTCAGTAAAATCATACACTAGAGATATTCAGACTGCTTGACTCGTTGCATTCGTCAAGAATAGTTAGGTTTCCGTTTGGGTAAGTCCTACTTAGACCACACCTTTACGCTACAGCAGATCCTGGAGCAAAGCAAAAAGTTAAATGCACCATTGTATTCTAACTTTGTCGATCTAGAGAAAGCATTTAACAGTTCCACAGAGAATGTTATTGGAAGATACTCTATCATGATGGTCATCCTCAAAAGATTGTGAACATAATGCTGTATTTGGACTTTTCAACACAACGATTTACACCATTGAGCTGTTTAGCGCCTTTAGAGTTAACTTTGGAATGTGGCAAGGATGCAGCCTCTCACCTTTTTCTTTGTGTTTGGAATGAATAGGATAATGAAGACGACTGTCGCCAGAGAAAGAATGAGTCTTCTTTGAAACTTTACTAGTTACCTCAAAGGTCTAGATTACTCTAGCCATGTTGCACTTTTTGCACACCGACATTAAGACATGCAGGCAAAGATTACCGCTATGGAAGATGCAGCAAGAAAGATTGACCTTAAGATACGTATCAGAAGGCTAACCATCTGCTGTGTTCCTGTGGTGTACATTTAAATATTTAGTACCCTAGTTTTGCACCTAAACGTTAGACGACCGCATGCTTTTGCTGGAAATAATTGGTGGCTCCTACTGGACATGTTATCCTCCGCAGCTCTATGCCTATCAATGTCCTAATAACCTATTCTCTTTAATAAGAGTAAGACTTGCAACACTCTTCTTGATATATGCTACCCCAATTTGCTATTCTTGCAAATCTGCTACCTGGTCTGATGATGGAACTGTTATTTTACACCTTTTAGGATTCCTTTTCATCGATTCTGCTGCAAATTGTTATGACATGACGAGGTTTTGTCAATCCTTAATGAAAGATTTTGACGAAACTCTCAAACTCTGTACTTGTGGAATCCAACATTTTGCTTCAATTTGTCTTTTCGTTATCAAGATAAGTTTTGAATTGCCATATACATTTCTTTTAATTGGCAACTCAAATGTAGACCCGACCACTTATTCCACGCATGTGAAGCTATTTCTGTAGCCTTTCAAAACAGCAGATATTCCTTAAACTATGAAAAATATAGTGTTTCTGGATTTGTTAGGTGTTTTTATGATGACCCTTGTCTGTTTATTGTCTGTAGAACAACAAGTAGTACAGAGGATAGTAACAATCAACAGTAAATGAGATTTAAAAAATCAATAAGTAGAGAAAAATATTTAGGAAGGAGAAAGAGAAAGACATTTGATGAAGGCTTGTAATTCCCAACAACGGATAGAGGGGGCAGTGGACTGTATGGAAGGCCTAGCTTTGAGATTTTTATTAGATCATAAATGGGGCAAACCAAAGAGACCAACATTGTTGATCTCTTTGGTCTGCCTTCGTATACCATCATAGACGGCGTCCACGCCAATATCACTTCTTGTAATTTCTTTGACTTTCACAAGAAAATCCATAAGCTGGCATGGGGCTGGACCAATAGAAAAATCATCCATCAAACTGATTACATCAGAATCAAGGGGTCTGAAAAAGCTCTCTAAAGGATGTGCCTGTTTGGCGAGGAGCGGATGCGGAAATTGACCACCACATAGTGTCGATTGCTCTAAGGTTTGATCTCAGGAAGACAGGCAGCAAAGTATTAGCAGCACAAACGTGTGCTTTGCTCAATTGTGACGGAGGAGGTCGATAAAGAACATTGTTTTCTATTTGTGTACCTCTGTAACTGTTGTAGGAATAAAATGACCTACAACCTGTTATTTTAAGCTTTGCATAAACGTTATACATGATCTTCTACTACGCCTTTCTGGTAATTACAAAGGACTCTAGTTCTCTGTAAAGTACTTTATGACCAAGGAATATTGATTTTTTCTTTTAATGTTGTCTGTTTGTGTGCTTGTTGTGCTTCCTCTTTTTAAATATTGCAATTTGTTTCTTTTTCAGTCCATGGAACTCTAGGCATTTTACTGCGAAACCACATTTCTCCTACGTTTGGTCACTTTCGGTCTTATTTAGAGGTTGTTCAACCTTTTGCAACCATAGAACAAAATTAACATGAAGTAACACTAAAACACATTCATCTTGGTAGTCAAAAATTATTTGTGATCCTTAAAGATTATATTAATTTTTTAAAAGTCCTTTATGCTGTGACAATACATTTCCTTATGTCTTGTTTTCATTTACCGTCTGGTGCAGCTGGACTCCCTATATAAACAAAATTCTTTTTATCTGTACGTTATCACATATAAGTGAACACCTCTCCCTACTACCATTGCTTATCACTGATCAATTTAGTTTGGCTGCATTTATTGACAGAACTTCATGACAGGCCACCAATATAAGACAACGAAAATGATGGAAGAAGCAATGTATTTAACAGAGATGATCTTAATACATTTGCAGTTTAATTTCAGTCACAGTAAGTGCACACAGTTTTCAATTCTCTTTCATCTTTTTCTTGGAAGTGATTGTGCTTAAGAAACTACTGAACTTTAGCCAAATCAAAATTAAACAGGTTTGTGCCTCATCAAAATTTTATAGGGTTACTCACTTTTAAGAGGAAACGTGTCGTATTTAAGAGGTTTTTACCTTCTTTTCCCCTAAATATTCAAATCGCTCAACAAGTGCCTATGCGCTTTGTGTTAACTTTTATTATTTTTACTAGAAATTAAAAATGTTTCATAAAAAACCTTTCCTTGAACGCTAGAATATCATTGACTGGGCCATTATTGCCTTTATTTTTTTATACACCCTTAATCTTATTTTCCCACCCACCTTAAAACTTCAGATAGCATTTTCAAACAATGACATGAGATAAGTCAATAACCATATACATACATACGTTAAAGGTTGGATAAATTGATACAATTAATAGCCTTTTCAACCAAAGAGCACAACTACAACAGAAATAGCAAGCATTAATGACAAAGATGCTACTTAGTTGTGTGTGGATATTTGTTTCAATAAGTAGCGATACGCCAGAAGTAAAAGCTGCCTAATTGCCATGGACGAAATCCCTGCATAAAATGAAATGGTCCCAACAATAAATATACCACAGTTAGCATTTCGTTGGAACACACTCAGCATGAAAATGGATCTTTATTCGCTACCAGAAGAAGACCAGGAGAATTAAAATTCCTTTACCACTTTTTATAAGCCAAACTTGATATTTGGTACCAGTTTCAGAAAACGTGGAATGAGGCAAGTTGCAGGTAAATAAGGTCTGCTTTCAAAAAGGAATTGTTTAGTGTAAGACGAAGATGTCCGTTGGCATGCTGTGAGCAAATTGTACTTCAAAGTTTTGTACCAAAGGTAGGCAGGCAACTGATGTGGCATTCATTAATTTCTTCTATTACTAATCTCCTAAATCTAAAAGACAATTACTTATCAGTGGCATTCGCAATCTGAGGGACTATTTTATTTGGAAAAATCTAAGTCAGCTTATATGAATTTCAAAGAAGCAACCTGACAGGCAAATATCTTTAAAAGAATACAATGTACGAGGGAGAGCGGAGATTCTTTCGTGCATTGTCTACATTGAAACAACTCGCCTATCAGAAAGCCAAAGACGATATAACACAACTCTGAAGGATACTAAGGGCATAAAAAATTTTCAAAAGAAAGTATGAATGCAAAAGTACTTTACTTTGTACAAAGGAAACAAATTATGGGCAAAGAAGCATCGATCTATCTGCTATTACAGCAAATACCAGTAGCAAAATAATTTTGAATGCAAAATTTTCAAAGCTACACTTATTTCCGACGCTCAGAAAATGAGCTTCAACTACAACGATAAACGGCGGTTTTATTCTTTATCATTGCAAAATACCCTTTGCTTTTGAAAAAGAGCGGCTGAATACTATTCAGCTCTCTCAAACCTCTTTCATTTCTATTTTTAGTCTATCTTTCCACATTTTTTCTACCTATGCTGCACGTATCTTTCCTCCTACAGTCTCCTAAAGAATGATTTTGGCTAGCCAATGTATCTTGCTATGTACCCATACTAAGTTTTTCATTGGTGGCACCCCTGGTAAACAGTGGGCACATTTTTGTCTTTCACAGCTTCCCATCTATGAAAGAGCCAAAAGGAAGCAACAGATCAACGAAAACTGGAACAGAAAGCACGCATTACACTATAAAATGCAAGACAAACGGAACGTCTCTCCAGGATCCTCCGAGGGAAGGCCGTTATTATTGGGTTGGTCTTCAGCTAGTGCTCAAACATCTCGAGACCACCTGCCCTGCATGATTGGGCCCTTTAGCCGAAGCCCTGGTCAAGGAGAGACCAGACAATCTACATTTGATCTGAGCCAAAAGGCCGAGAAGTATGTACCCATACTACCTCAACCATCTATTTTACGTTAGAACGAGGGTCTTCATGTGAATTAATGTGGTGTCTGGTGGCCTTCCTTAAGAGCATATTAATGATATGGTCAATTTTTGAGATGGCTTGAGGCTTCTGGTAGATCTGATTTACACTTTTTTCTTAATTTCAACTGTGATAGCCCTTACCATGAGTTTCGCTTTCAGAAATACAAACAGAATACCATTATTAAATGGTTGTAGTATCACAGCAACTTACTGTGATACTGCAACCAACTTACTGCGGCTTTTGCCACTAAGGTGCTGCAGTTAGTGGCAAAAGCCGCCATCCACAAATTTGGATTCAAACTCGTTAAGCATCTACCTTGTTTACTAAATTTGCCTCCATCAGATTAATACTTGTTTACCGAGATAAGAATGAAGCTCAGTGTTCACTATGTGGAAAATCTTGTGACGTAACGACTCCAAAGAGCTACTTTTTAGGGAACCAATATTAAAAATTTTACAGAGAACTTTTCCACTTGCTCCATGACCGCTGCAATAAGTTTGTTAAGCTCAATAGATACCAGAGAAGTAGTTGCAAGGTCTACTAACTGTGAGTTTATTTAACTATATTAAAGTTAAAAAGTCAGTCCTATGAACCAAATCATGCTGAATGCTTTACAACGTTATGGAATAGTGCATCCGTTTTGTCGTAGGTTCAAAGACTCGTAAATTGTAGTTATTGTGGACAGAACGGGATTTCGGTTAGAAGCTTTAGCTCTAAAATCCAACAATTATACGTATAACCAATAATGATTAGAGTAAAGGAATGACTACATTGAACAGTGATCAAACTTTTCGAATACATTTCTACAAGTATAAAGAGGAGTTTTTGAGGATTAATGTTTTTTTACCTTGCTATTATCCTTTTCTTTAATCATAATGAATATTTTTAAATTTCAAGTTCATGGGGAATTACCTGTATTAAAACGTTGAAAAATACACTCTACCGGCTTTGTTACCTCACCGGAACAATGTTTCATCATATATAATAATCAATTGTTACACTCATAAACTTTCTGGGTTTTTCGCTGAGAAATTCCTTATTGCATGGGTTCCGCAATTATGGCAATACTACAAACCTTAGAGAAGCTTTGTACACAAAAGAAGGCAGTCTTCTTTAATTTTCAATAGTTTAGACTAATTTAAGAAATTTCGTTAGATAGTTCTCCTTCTCTGTGAAAGTTCTCTTTAGACTATTTACCTTGAAGTAGCACTGAAACGTTGATACCGTAATTATTGGATCAAGCGCACGGTGCGCTGAAATAATTATGGGGATTCTCAAGAGTGAGCGCTTATTCAGGGGGTGCGCGTATTTGAGGGAGTGCGCTTATTGCAAAAAAAAGTCAACTTATGAAGCACTAAATGTCAAAAATATTTTTATCAGTACAAACAGTACGAAGTAAACTTACAAATCACTAAATGTCTAAAATATCAACGTCGACATTCATCAAGTCCAAAAGTGAAATTGACAAATACAAAGATATCTTAAAACATATAAACATTGTGATTTACGCACATGTTAAAAACATAATAGAATATACTCACTAAAATATATGTTTTTAGTGCTTTTATTCTTCAATTTTTTACTTTGAAAAAAGGATGCAGTTGTTGAAAAGGAAATCTGCCAAAAGGGTGCGCTTAATTGAGGGAGTGCGCATATAAATTTTTTTGGGTTCCAAAGGGTCCGCTTATTTAGGAGATGCGCTTATTCGAGTAGAGTGCGGTAAATCGAATAATTTCAGTAAGCACAGTTTTATTTATTAGGAGCTTAAATTATAACAAAAACACTTTATTGCTAAAATTCGGGTAAATAAGTGGTCTACCGATAACTTTGACATAATTTTATACCAAAGAAACTCAATTTCCTTCCTCTCTATCGCCCCCCTGAGTTTCCACGTCTTAAAAACTCTATGGATTTCTTTTATTGCAGTTGTGTCAGTGAGGGCTATCCACGGAGCATCTTTCTCATTACATGTTATTACCTGTTTTTAGTGCTTTATTTCATGCAATTCAAAATCATGCTGGATAATGAATAACAAATACCATTACGCCTATCACAAGAGGATGGAGCAGGTACAGCGATTCAAAGTTTACAAAATATAGTTTAATACTTGCAATGTATAACAAGTGGCAGGAAATAGACGTCCACACTAGGGTGTGGAACGTGTTCGAACGAAACCTTATGTAAAGTAAGCTTTTAAAAATAATAAGTTTACCATCCCACTTATCCCTAATATTAATCCACATGAAAGGGAAAATTTATGTGATGAAATGTGCATTAAGATTAGGGTGAGCTTTGGCCCATCATGCTGGCAAATGAAACAAAACAACACTGCAATCAACAAATTCCAACAACATGGCGGGTTATACACTCTTTAGTTTTCTATTTATTTATTTTTCTATTTTCCCCAAAAGTTGACCATTTTGAACAAATTTTGTTTTATAAACTCTTGATATCTTCAGCCGTTTCCAAGAAAACTCAGTTTTTAGTCTCTGATTTTTTTCCGTCATTATGCCCTGTTGTAAGGTGTTTCCGCTCGCTTCGCTCGTTCGAACAAAAAGTAAAGCTAATAGCTAAAAATTAAATGAAGCAAGTTCTTATTTGTTACGAGAAAAAAAAGTTGGTTTGTTCATAACCCGTAAAAATTAGTTCCAGGTTGTACATTTGCTTAGTTTTTGACCTGTGGTTGTCAATACCAGATTCCCCCTACAACCAAAGGTGATGTGGAATTAAAATCACAGAAAGAAAAACGGAAGTTTTAGCTCTGTGATCGATATGAGAGACCAGAGACTATTTTTTCATATGAGTAATGTTAGATGGAATATTAGTTTTGCATAGTCAACATAAATTAATATTTATGGCACATACCAAATCCTTCAAACAACGGGTTTAACACACATTCCTTGCAATAAAACTGACAGCATTCCAAACTACAAATTCAGACCTCTAATATTATCCTTCTTGTTATCAAAGTGAGATACAGGGTTTTTCGTAGTTGAATCTGATAACTGCTAATCATTTTTTAAAAAGTAATTCCGGTAATAAGACTCCTTGGAAAAAGAAAACAACTAAATCTAATTTTTAAAAAATAATGTGAACTATGAGTCCATTCGTAGAAATATGTGTGGAGTGATGTTGATCATGCTTAAAAATAAGCCAATTAAAAGAGTTCATTTGAAAAATTCAGAGGCATGCGTACAAACATTGGAGCTAAAATATTGAGAAAAAGACACCGAAAGGTGACAAACGGGTATTAAACCATTTTCACATTAGGTACTCAAGCAGACAAAAGAGCTTAGGAAATTAGCCTACCAGGAATACATCATTTTTAATTCTGATGAAAACAGTACAAAAAAGATCTTTTTTTTGCTTGCCAATAAACCAAACTAAGCGGTATCTATAATAAAGTTAGCCCTTGAAAAACGAAAATCATAATCAGAGATATTGGTACTCCACCCTTTAATTTCGAACTATCAATTTAGGTCGTTAACAGAGGCACTGCACATGAGGTCACAAAACAATGTTGAATAGAAGGCAGGCAAGGACTAACAAGTATAAATGGTCTTCAGTCATAGAGATCCACATGGAGTTGGTTTTTGTTTTCTTTAGGTTATATGGAGTGCTTCGGTGGCTATAAAACCTGTACCTTAATCTGGTACACTGATTCAGCTGGCTAACTGAACGTGGTATGGGGTGAACTTCGGTTGATTATGTCCACCAGTACAGGAAGACTCAAAAACGATGCGGAGAGAAAAAGGTAATAGCAAAACACTTATGTGTGATTGATAAGAAAACACTCATGCTGATACAAACTACAACCACTTTTTATGTGGTAGTGAATAGTGAGAACCCTAAGCTTGAACGCGCCTAAAATGCTACTGGTGAAGACCAAAGGAAAGTGATTAGTGAGGATGACTACAATGATGTAGATGGGAAAAATTCCCAAGAGATCCAAGATGCAGATCAACTTAGAGCAGACTGTCATTAACCAAGCTTTATCACCTTTCACAAGTCTGGAAGTTGAAATGTCCGAACAAATGGATTTAGGAAAACTGCAAGTACTCAAATTGGAAAGAATGAATTGAAGCATCTTAATAACGGACTTGTGCAAAGCTAGATAAAAAAAATAAACGTAATTTCCAGATTCGTAATTATAAGATCATGTTTTCGGGCAATGATGAGCGAAGGCTGAGTATAGTTGCAATTATAGGCAACAAAACTATCTTGCAATCTGTTCTGGACTATAATCCTGTAAACGAAAGACTGATCTTTGTCCGACTCAAGGCCCATCCAGTGATCATCTTAGTAATACAGCCACATACTCCAACAACAGCTGAGGATGGAGATATCAGTTAAGAATTCGATGGTGTACTACAAGATCCTATTAATCTCATACCAACAGGAGACATATTAGTGATAATGGCTGACTTTAAATCCAAGATAGTAGACGAACAAGGTGATGGAGCTACCGGAGGAATCTAAAAGAAGACTTTAAAGCCAAAAGAAGTCGTCTGATAAATAAACAAGGTAACTTGCTGACGAAGCAAAAACAACTCAAAAGCAAATGGAAATAGCATACTTGGGAATTGTACGAGGAAAATGACAACATAGTGGAGACATTTAAAATACATCTATACGGAAAAGATTCATACTAGAAAGTGAAGTGAAGTCCACAATCAAAGAAATTTTATCAGAAAAATCCCCAGGTTCAGATAAGGTACCAATCAAACTGATCCAAGAGTTAAGAGAAGATGGGATTTCAACATCGATAACTCTCTGTGACACGATTCGGGTTGATAAAGCATGCCTAAAGCTGAAAAAGACAATATATTTACCTTCACCAAAGATAGGAGACGTAAAACTGTACCAAAAATAACAGAACTACTGCGCTGATCTCACAGAGTAGTACGATTCTCCTCGAAATAATTCAGCACGGTATGGAAGAACCTATTAAAAGGTAGCACCAACGAGAAGAAGCGAGGTTTAGAAGGCGCAGAGGCACTAGAAATCATATTGCCAGTTTCAACTGGACAGGAGAAAAGTCAAAGGAATTAGAGAAAAAGCTTTAACTCTGCTTCATATATTAAAGTAAAGCCTTTGACTGTGTACACCATGCTTGTTTATGGCTTACACTACGAGAATCAGGAATTTTAGAACATCTGATTGCACTCCCTTGTGACTTGTACAATAATCAGGAGGCTGTGGTTTACACTGAGTGGAGAGAAACAGAGAAACTTAACAAACGCATAGAAAAAGGGATCTGACAGGGCTGCATCTTGTCATTAACGCTATTCAATCTTTACAGCAATAACATTCTACGCAAGGAAAGCCTTGAAAAAATTAAAAGGAGTTAGAATTGCAATGCGCAATATTACAAATCTCAATACGCTGATGACATTGCTTAATAGTTAAAGAGAAATATTACAAATCTCAATACACTGATGACATTGCCCAATAGTTAAAGAGAAAGAGAAGCTGAAACAGATGAGCAGATCTGCAGGCCTGAAATTGAACATTAGGGGGATAAAAGGCAATGACTCACCAGGATAAAAATCAATTCAAGCTGGAAGGTGGCTAGATTACAATACTTGTTGAAAGACAGCAGTCTGACTCTAACACAAAGGACATGTTGAGGAAAACCATCGTGTTCTCCATTGTAACATATTATTGTGGGTCCTGGATAACTCTGAAATTTGACCTGAAAAGAATAGACAGCGTCTTGCCCTAAATATCTTTTAAAACACCAAACAATGCTAACACTGTAGAAAAGTTTAAAGTACCTGTACCGAAGCGGAGGGATAAAACAGAGCCAAATTTTAATAAGAAAAAAGTACTGGGAAAGCTAGAGACAAAAAGCAATTCGATGAGTTCTTGGAGGGTGAGCTGTCGTTGTGGCTAACTGAGAGCAAATCTGCAGGACTACATACATCAAGAAATGCTTTTGCAGCCAAATCAAAGTATTAGAGAAGTGAAATATTTTGCAAGTAGTGGTGAATGGTGAGTGGTGAGAAATTTAACAGCAGGCTTGATATTTCCGTGAAAAGAAAAAACGACTCAATGGCAAAAAAACCTTGTAGTCAAACTAATAAATTTTGTTTTTCAGAAACAAGGTTTAAAAGCAACACAATTTCGTCAAACATAATATTATTGCCAGAAGACCACTGTATGGCTTGATATATTACCCAACAAAACGGCGAATAGAAAAGGCACAAAACCATTTTAAATGAAAACTGCAGCTTACGAGAAAGGTTATGTCAATGTTTCTTTAACTGTTGATGTAAATATGAGGGATCAGAAAAAAATTTGTAATATTTAACGAGGCTAAAAAAGACGTAAATGCAATGAATGAACAGTCCAAAAGGAGGTGATTTATTGCGTCTTCGCGTAAATCCTGGACAAACGATGAACCTGCTCATTATTAAATAAAATAATATGTTATGTGTTATCATTTGCGGAATATATTTCGGTAACCTGTACCATCTTCAGCCATATTATTGATGTTAAATATTTATTCCTATGAATAAAGATAGAAAACAGTCAATAAATAGAACAAATTTGTCAAAATATTATCAGAGACTGTTTTGTTAGCAAACGTCTTTTCATTTGGGACACTTTTAGAGCTCACGTAACTGACAACATCAACAAAGTCTTGAAAAACTACAAGATTGAAAGTACTCTTGTGGCTGATGGCTGTACACGCTAACACTCAAGCCCCAGACAATGCATGGAACAAGCGGTTTCAGTACAAAGTAACAGAGCCTTGCGGCGAGTGGCTCAATGGTTATGTTCACACATTTACCCCAGCAGGAAACATGTGACTTCCACCTCAGACGGAAATAGCTGAATGAGTGTTGCGGGCGTGCTTGGACTCAGGCAGTGAAATGGAAAAAGATTCTTCCAAATGCGGCATTCCTCTAACAATGGACAGACGAGAAGGCAACACGATTGCTTTCAAAGAAAGACAGCCTTGTGCAAGTCGATTGAACAAATTAAACAAAGGCAGTGTCGTCCTCAGAGGAGTAAGGATCGGTCAATCCTTTTGCTGAGTTTTCTGAAAAAGAAAAAAAAAATCTTGATAATGTAATAAGATATTGTAGCTGATATCGAGTTTTAAAACTGAAAGCATGTTGATTTGTATTTTGTTGTGAAGATTTTGTACAAACTAATTCATTTTTTCCTGATTCAGAAAGAATTGAAAATTGCTCTGAATTGTACAAATACAAGACATTGGAGTTTTTATATATTATGTATTATGTATTATATATTATATATTATATATTATATATTATATATTATATATTATATATTATATATTATATATTATATATTATATATTATATATTATATATTATATATTATATATTATATATTATATATTATATATTATATATTATATATTATATATTATATATTATATATTATATATTATATATTATATATTATATATTATATATTATATATTATATATTATATATTATATATTATATATTATATATTATATATTATATATTATATATTATATATTATATATTATATATTATATATTATATATTATATATTATATATTATATATTATATAGTATAAAGTATATATTATATAGTATATATTATATATTATATAGTATATAGTATATATTATATATTATATATATTTGCTACTGTTATGACGGCAGAACGATGAAAGTCCAATTTTCCTTAACATGAAAAGCGCCTTAAATCAACAAGCATAGAAATTAGTGACGAAGGTGATTTTTTGGAATGAGGTATTGAATCGAAAATCTCATTCAGATAGGTAATGAAAAATATGTTCTTTTGCAAGCTTTTCAGCTAAGTGCTTGAAATTCTCCTTGACAAAGAAAATTTTAATTTGTACAAGTTAACAAATTTTTTTGTCTGAATATTAGAAATTTCGTAAATTTTCCAAAGCATTGCTGCTAGATTCTTGAAAATCAGATTTTTTTCAAAAAGGTGTTCTATTTGTGTGAGTGGTGTTGATGTTATTGGTGATGGGATAATTGTGTACAAAATATTTTGAGGCCAAGAAGTTCCTTGCACCTGCCCTGCAACTACCAACAGTCAAATGTCTAATTAAATGTGGTATTGGCTATTTTAAAGGAAAAAGCTGCCTAAATAGCATCGACTGCATTTTGGAGTAGGATAAAAGTATTAAACCAATTATTTTAGTTAGTAAAATTTATCTGTTTTTCCATTCACCACAACAAATTGAAGCTTAAAGTTAATTTCACAAAATAACTTTTTTTGCTTGTTTGGCAGAAGTCCAGGAAAGAAAAATAGCCAATTTTTTCCAAATATTTTTGTTTTGGAATGTTTTAGGTAAAAGTATCTTTGTAAGTTATTCAGCAACAATCGTGCTTTTCAGATGTACATTCTGTACAGAATTTTGTTTAACATTCAGATGTGATAGAAACAAGTATTTTTGTTGGCATTTGAAATTGAATTTTTAACAATTTCTGCATTCATTGAAAATCAGATCAAAGAAACATCAAGGAATGTCGTCAGAATTTATGGCTCATTGAACTTGAATTAGTTTTTTGAAGTTTCTTTAGGAATATACTTCTTTATGGAATGTACTACGGATGGTGATGAGATTTGTAGAGTGGCGTCCTATTCTGGCTTTATACATTGTTGCTCCTGATATGGCGAATTCAAGGGCTTTCTGGGTGGGGGTGTTGATGTCCATGCGTAGGACATTATCTGACACAGACCATCTTCGCTTTGCTACTAGTGTAGATATAGGATCCATTTGGCAGATTTTATACAGTTCTTTATTACTGATTACGCTTTTGGGCCATAGGTGACCTGTTATCGTTCGCAAGTGTTTATGGTGGCATATATCTATTTTATTCATCATAGCTTTGTTGGTAGCCCAGCTGTCGCAATTATATAGCATGATGGAGAGGCAGTACGCGTTATAAAGTTTGAGTCTGGTTTTGAGCGGAATTTTATTGCGGCGAGACCAGATTTTTGATAATAATTTAAATGCTATGTTGCCTTGGATGCATCTGGCAGAGATGTCTGCTGAACTACATAGCAGGGACCCTAACGTTTTACACTTACGCCAGTTTTCGCAGCCTCGGATAGGTGTTCCTTCTGGATCAGTTTCAGATATTTCGGCAAGATATATGTGTGTAAACTCAGTTTTACTTTCGTTCATAAATAGATTTTCTTCTTTAAGTTTTTCTGCAGCAATTTTTTGTAATTTTTCCAGAGGTTCTTTTTCTTCATCTAAAAAGTCGATATCGTCTGCATATTCCATTTCCAGTGGCATACCAAGGCAAGAAACGAGAGGATTTGGTCTGATGGAGTTATTTCTTATTTTTCTTAGAGCGTGTGAGAGATAACATGTGAATAATACTGGTGATAAACCATCTCCTTGAGGTGATCCTATGGAGGTTTCAAATGAATCGGAGAGTGCGTTTTTTATTCGAACACGAAGAGATGTTCCTGATAGTAGTATACGCACAAGTCTTAGTTCGTCTTCATTGCATCCTGCGTGTATAAGAATCTCGAGTATACGTTTGCGTTTGATGGTATCAAAGGCTTTTGACATATCGATACCCATCTTGTGGAAGTCCCATTTTCTAGCAAGAACGACGGATGTTAACATGCGTTGTGCCCAGACGATGTCGGCACAGCTTCTACCTCTTTTGAATCCGCTTTGATGTAATCCTGTATATTTGTCTACTTTATCCCTTATTCTATTCAGAGTAATGGTGGATAAAATTTTTCTTGTGCTGTTCAGTAGTGTGATCGGACGGAGGTTTGCAGGGGGGCCTTGAGGTTTTTTTGGCTTTGGTATGGTTATCAAGATGCCTTCCTTTAGCGAATCAATCGGTGTATGTTGAGCAAAGGCTGAGTTGAATATATTGGCAAGTGGGGCGGCAACGACTTCTTTACCGTACTTAAATAGCTCATTGTTCATGTCATCGGGACCGGCTGCTCTATCATTCTGGAGGTATTTGATGGCAATATCTATTTCTGCTACAGTGATCGGTTTATTGAGTGGTCTTGGATTTCCCTCAAATGGTTCTAGTGGGATGTCAGTATCATCAGTGAATTGTCGTTGAAACCATTCTTTTATTATTTGTGCTTTGTTTGTATCTGAGCCCATGAAGTTGCCTTCTTCATTCTGGACGATGATGGCTGGTGTCGGTTTCATGGTACGAAGTTTCTTTGCGGCTTTGAACATTCTACGACTGTCATCAGTAGATGCGATTTCATCTGCCAGGCTGTCTGCTTCTTCTATGGCAATGTTTTTCAGTCGTTTGTTGATTTGGCGCAAGATATCGTTGCGTTTCTTGCGGAGCTCAGTGGTATCTCTACTAACACCTTTTTGGTAAATTTTTAGGCGGAGCGATTTTTGTTGTTCCGATAATTCAACAACAGTCGGATCGAGTGTTTTAGATTTTTTGCTGTATTTGACAGTGCCAGCTGCTTCTTTTGCAGAGGTTTTTATACATGTGAGCAGATTTGAGAGAGCTTTGTTGGGATTGGGATCTGTAGTTTGTTGATCCAAATTAATTTGCAAGAGCCTTTGGTAATTGTATTTGATATCGGTGTTTCTGCGTATGTTTTCTATGTTGATTTTTTCATTGGCGGGTTTCTTTGGTCGTTGCTTATGGACCAGATGAAGTTGATTGATTCTTATCCTGGAAACTACTAGTTTGTGATCCGAATTGGTATCTGTACCTCCGTATGATCGAGAATTTTGTATGATTGCGGTTGCTGACTTTTGGCATAGGATATAATCAATTTGATTGAAGACCGGTTTAGTGGCTTTAGAGCCTGCCTCACGGTTTTTATCAGCGATGTGGCATATCCAAGTGGTTCTGTGCCTACTGGGATGTTTAAAGGCTGTGTTGGTAGCAAATAGCTCATTGTTTGTGAGAAAATTTACGAGAGCTTCTCCATTTGTGTTACGTTTGCCTATACTGTATGATCCCATACAGGTTTGTAAACCAGCAGTGATATCATTCGGTGTTAACTTTCCTAGCTTGGAATTGAAATCACCACAAACAAATAGTTTCCATCTCGATGGTATCTTGATGGCTGATGTTAATTCCAAGTAGAATTTTTCGAGCATAGCCGGTGATGCTGATGCACGTTCGCTAGTTGGACCGTACACGTTTACTACTCTTGTTTTGAGAGGAGTACCTTTCCGAGTGGGTATGTTAATATCTAGAAAGCATACTCTGTCGCTTATGTATTTGTATTCATACCCACAGCTCGATAGTCTAGGGCCTATTATAAAGCCCATGCCGCGAAAAGTGGCTTCTTTTTGTTCCAAAAAGATGATTTTATATTCTGCTGGTGTGGATTTTTCGAAATGTTCTTTTGTTTCTGATTCTTGTATGCAGAGGATGTCAATATTGTGTTGGTTGCAATCTTTAATTAGTGACTCTTGTTTAGCGTAAGCGGTGAGGTCTTGAACATTCCATGTGCCAATACCAAATTCCCATGGTTTTGGTTGTTTTCTTAGATGGTGAACTGTAGATTTTGTTTCACGAAGGGTAGATACTTTTGCAGTGGGTCGAGGGGTTATCCTTTTACCACCCATAGTAAATGCGATGATCAGTTCGCAATCCTGATAGCAATTGGTTTCACAGTGTAACTGCTACTCACAGGAGAGACCGCGAGAAGGTTGCCATCTTCCTCTCCCAAGAAGATGTATGAGCTACATTTTCTCTAGGTTTTAGCACACGTTGACTTTGGTTCAAAGAAATCTTGCTCAAGTTTAATTCTGTTTGTTTTATTGAGTTTACAAGCAAAATGATAATCCTTACAGGACATCGAGTCGACAAGCAAAAACCCTTTTCGTCAGTCTCATGTGGGGGCATTCTCTGAAATATTTTTATTCGAAGGAAAAACATCCAACTGTGCATGTCATACTCACAATAGCTAACCTCTGTCCCTTAAACGGTGTCTACACTTTGTAGCCTACTCCATTCAGTACCTATTATAGACATTGATAGAACCTTCTGAGCCTGTCGGGATGACTTATTTCACATATAGTTTTGAATGTTGAGGTAAACAAGTCTAAAAGCGGAAAATCATCACTTAGATTATAGTACAAACGAAATAAAACGACGTTTTTATAAGTCAACTTGGAAAAAAATATGGACAAATTCAAAAAAACGTTTTATAGAAATTAGCATAAAAATAATAACATAACATTTGTCACTGTTTTGCCTCTACCTCTGTAAGGCAGTATTGTATTTTTACGAATAGCGGACTCTTATGATCTGTAGTAATTATTAGATAGATACTTACCCCCGATTCTGTAACAAACGAGTATCTTTACGGACTGTATTCTGTAAAAAATGAGTGGCTTTACGGACCATTTTCTGTGACAAGCTGATTCCATTGCCTCCTTAAACAGATCGAGTTTTTGATAATCCTGGGTTGGTATCTTGCTTCAATTCACAAACATCTATACTAATGACACTAACTTGTACTCTGGCAATAACCATTAAGCAACTCAGCAAGACAAAATCAGACTGCAAGTAAATAGGAAGCAAGGTGGTTTGACTCCTTTAATGCTGCAAAAATGCAAGTGATGTTGTTCAAATGAAAGCTGGATCCTTATCTCCCTTTAAAATATTCATGGACATTCGTTGTGATATTGACCCTGGTGAGCTCTTTTATTCTTTCCAGAAATGCTCTTCAATCAGGCTGGCTGCTTGGATATATTTTTATATCTTTTGGGGGGTTCTTATGTTCAATCTATTGGTAAGTCTGCCTCTAAAAAGGTTGGCTCTTTGTATTACACTAGAACATACCTTACGGTTTAGGCTTTTCTCTATCTTATGGATCTTTAATCCGTTCTTGTAAAAGTACTTCTCGTCACAGCTGGACAGGTGCTTCCTGTTTTCAACTAGATGTTATTGATTGAGAGCAGAGACGTGTGTATAACTTGATAGTTTCAAGTATATATTTCTGTTCTTCAATCTTTGCCTCACCGACTAAAGCTGGGTTATATTAATTGTTTCTATAGGTATTATCATAGAATGTGTTCCAATGAGCTTTCCTTGTTGGTACCGCTTCAGTTTGTTGTATATCTTGTGATGCATTTCTGTTTTATCCTTAGGCAGTTGTTGTCCCTCGTTTCAATACATTTTTCCATGAATAAATCTTTTTTTCCTCTGATGACTTGATTGTGGAAATGTTTAGGATCCGAACAATTTCCCACATCATATGACTTAGATGTGTTCTGCCTAAGGTAAAGCTTCATCTCCTACCATAACGTAGTTTTTTCTCTCTTTAATTCAGTCTTACGTTAAGGGGCTTTATGCCTTACTTGCTGCTAAACCATAAAAAGAGACCAAGCAAAGTCCAGCCCAGCAAGACATCTGTCACCTAACTTGTACGAGAAAGAAAGTTTTGATTCCGCACAGGCATATCCGATGTCATAACACGCTGTGTTGGGTAAAAAGTTTTATAGTGGTTGGGTTAACGTCCGCAAAGGATGTGTCGCAGAAAGGAAAAAGAGATGAAGGTGGAGGAAGAGACAGACAGAGGCAAAGACAGGGGAAGAGAAAAATATCGGCAACCGTGTTCCAGCTTGCAGATGGTTCCTAACTGGTAGCTACATTATTGCAACAATAAAAAGCAGAATGCTGCAGGTTCATAAGGTCTGACCTCTTCGCGATACATAAAGTGAATTAATAAACATATGCCTAAAAACCACACGAGTAGGCTGTGGCTATAGGCTTGTTGGCTGTCACTTTTGACAGTGTTTCTCAGTGTTTCATTTATAATTTGCATTAGACATATCTTTTGACTTCCCTTTTCCTATGAAGTTCTTCACATCAGAGCGGCTTCATCTTTTGCTTGGGTCTTCTTTAAAACAGAAGTCTTTTAATGCTAGCATTTCTCCTTTTTTAATTCATTAAAGTCATACTTTCACTGCTTATAAAGTTCTTACAAGATTTTTTGCTCCTCAAATAATATTTCAGACCATCTCTGACAGGCCCCTTTGAAATTAACTACTGTAGCCTCCAGCTTGTTGGAGTGGCGTATTGCTATAATGGGGTAACCTTTGAAACTGCCATGTCTTTTGTAAGATTCAGAAACCTTTATTCTGAGAAATGACCTCATTAGGAAGTTTGGAGTTTTACAACTCAATATCATGCGAATACATTTAAAGAAGAAAAAAAAATGTTCTTGTTGTTGTGTTGATTGCCTATACTCCTTTGATTTTCCCAGTGAAAGGTCTTATCTTGTGTCCAGCAGTGTTTGGCTATCACACCTTTGACTAGGAAAATAAAAGAGTTATAGACAAGGAAATCAACACAACAACAAGAAAAAGAAAAACAACAATCCATTCCGTGTAGCACAGCAATCACATCAACAGTATATCCAACGCCCTTCCAGAAAACTGGCTTCCAGGTCTACACAAAAGAAACCACAACAAACAAAACAAGCACAACATAGGTATGGCGCCACTTCCCGAAACACCCCGAGCCCTGTCTCCCCTTAGGTCCGCGCTACCAAGGTATAAAACAGCCGTATCTATTCATTTCAGTAGTGGGTGGGAGAAGTGTCTCTCGAAACGCAGATCAAAAATAGCTTGCGACTCATGACATGATAAAGCTCTTACATTTATAATTTTATTTGAGTTATCTACAAGCCACAAAGTCCCTGATCGTTGTTCCTAACTGATGTTCACATTATGCAATCCCTTTTCTTTAATATTTCGATGATCATAATATTTATAGCAATTATGTACGGTATTTTTATCTTTGTTTTTTTTTTGTCTTACAACGCATTTCAGTACACACTTGGAGATGCATTCGTTTGTGTGCTGAGAATGGCGGTGAATACACAGACGTATTGGATCCATGATAGTGTGATTCATCGTCACTTTATTGATTGATCATTGGATATCATAATTGTTTGTTTCAATAAAATTTATTGATCCCTTCGATGAACCCTTCTTTTCTTCTACAAGTCTCATGTACAATGTTGTAAATTTATGCATTGGTTTCCGTAAATGCATGCATAAAGGCGAAGTGACCAGAGACTTTGTGGCCACCCTGTATATTAACAACCTTTTTCATGTGAAGTCCAGCTCCTCCTCTTTTTGTTTTGTCTTTTACACATACCCACTCTCTTTTCCTTATATCTCCCAAAACTGACTGTGATGTAATAAAATTCCCAAAAACCGCCACTTTACTCTTTTCAGCATTGTTGCAGCGACCACTTGAAATTCACTGTGTTCCATCATATCCGTAACCATTGCCATTGACAAGTTATCAAACACCCTATTGAGTGTAAAATTTCATATGATGATCCTCACTATCTGAACTTTCAGTTTACATGATGCCGCAACTATCTCTTGGTAGGCAGAATGATACATTTACTCCCAAAATAAAAATCGCCCAATTTTTGCGGTTCCCAAAACATTGGGAGGAGAGTTGCAGAACAAAAGATCTGTCAAGTTTCACAAAAGTCAAATGTTTTACCTCACACGATGTTGATGTTATCACTTAGCAGTACAAAACGGGTATATCAAATGCACTATTAGTTTCGGTCTGTGGTGATTACGTCACAGCTACATACAAATAAAAATAGTCTAAGGCCTAAAAAAAATTTTTCTGCGATACCAATAATCAACCTTTTTAGACGAAGACTGGCCAACAGATTGAATATAAGAAACCCACGATAGATCTGAGGAAAATGACAAGCCAAGCATCGTCATTGATGAACAATCCACAAGAAGAGAACAAAGCTAATCAGAGTTAAGATCAGAATGACGTTTCAAAAATATTTCAGGGAAATGAGGCCCCAGCTTTCTATAAAATGATATCAGTTTCATATAAGCCGCATTGAAAGAAACTAGCCCCTTGATCTGTCATTCTCGACACACTGGAGTTCATACTCCAAATCCTCCGCAAGTTTGACTTATTCCTGCTGTTACCTTGTGGTCGATGCCAGAGTAAAGGCTAGTGTCATTAGCATAGATATTGATAAGCCAAAGCAAATTTCCAGGAAAATCATTGATGTGAAAAATGGAGTTGGTCCAAGAATAAAATCATAGGGAACGCCAGCGTTAGTGGAATACTTGTAAGATCCAATTCCATTGAGTGTGACACCCAAGGTCTGAGAGAAAATAATGAATGATATAAAAGATCCTTCAACAAATACCACAACCAGCAAGCCCATGAAGCAACCGTGCCTGCCATATTTTATCAAGAAAATATTTCATCACCATACGTATCTATAAACCTATAAATACGTTCCCTGATTACAGTCAAAACGTCACCTGTTGCGCAATATTCTCTAAACGAGTACTTAACATGAAAAAAGAGACCTAGATTCTGCAACAATCCTAACAGTTAAGAACTAGAAAATCTTAGTGTGACAGGCAAGATCAACGGAAAACGAAGCAGGGGCAGACAAAGAATAACATTCATAGCAAGCACACGTGGATGGACGAACGTAGCGGAACAAGAACTGTTAACAGCCACAAAGGACTGAAAGAGGTGGAAGTCGATAATCGTCAACGTCCTAACAGGGCATAGCATCTGTGTGTGTGTGTGTGTGTGTGTGTGTGTGTGTGTGTGTGTGAGAGAGAGAGAGAGAGAGAGAGAGAGAGAGAGAGAAAAAGTGAGACAGAGAGACAGAGATACAAAGAGACAGAGGGACGGAGAGACAGAGAGGGAGAGGACAGAGAGGGGCTAGTAAAAAGGCGTGTATAAGAGAAGATTTTACCTCCCCCCAAGGAAAAATAGAGCGATAGAGAGAAGGCATAAAAGAAACAGTGAAGAGAATGAGTTCAGAAAACAAACACAAACCAGGAGAAAATCAATGACAAACTGAAACTCTATAGGTTTGTAGCATTTTCCTTCTTGTGCTTGGTTGTTTGTTTCGTTTTATCTCCCTTCCCAATTATTGCTTGAGTTTCTCTTTCTGGTAGTGTGGTGGGTGATGAGTATTGGGTATTATCAGGTTTTAAAATTAGTCAAATGTTTTGTTTCACCCGAATCCCCTTCATTCGTTACATAGAACAGAGTATACCTTGTAAACAAAACATTTTCTTGTTCACTTTGCTTCATCCTTTTCTTCTGCTTTGCAGAGATTAAAATGCAAAGATATAATCTAAACTGCATTATTATAGACTACTAATTGGTTAAGGATTTTTTTAAAAATTATATATAAATATATATATATATATATATATATATATATATGCGTATGATCAACAAATAAAAGCTAAATATCTAAGACATTGTCATTGTGTCACAAATGGAAGTCCTCATCAACAGTTTTGATATCACCTCTAATACCTATCAGCAAACCAATACGTGTTGGTGGCATTGAATTTCACCAAAACGACAAAATGTATTGTCCCTTAGACCAATTCTATGCATGAAATCGGCATATCGTCCATATCCAAATCGTAATCGATTTAAGAGGACCCATTGTTCACGCTTCAGGTCATGTCCTGGAGGTTTCACTGTAGGTTCAGGAATAAATTGGGAAAACTGGTTGTCTGTATTACTCCATCGCTGTTTCCACACATCAGCAGCTCAAAATTTGACAGATGCTGTATCGTTTATGGTGGAAGCTAAAAAGTGCATGCGATTCGAAAGTGGAACTCTGCTCTTGAACCTATTCTTTGTAAATGGATATGCAACCAATTTTTCAAGAATGTGCCCTTCCTCTGATAGCACACGATTATATAAATTCAATATATTTTTATCTCTTCTTAAGTCGGCAGGTTCAATACCACAAAGAATGGGAAGAACATCAGTTGAAGTCGATTTTATACAACCACTCACTAGTCTCAAGCATTCATTAAGTGCAACATCAACTTTATTGCAGTGAGGGCTTTGGCTCCAAACAGGAGAACAATATTCCGCAGCAGAGTAACGCAAGGCCAAAGCAGATTATCTTAAAGTTGAGAAATCAGCACCCCACCGATTGCCAGCAATACGCCTTAGTAGGTTACATCGCTTGGTAACTTTAGAAGAGACTTCAATCAAATGATGTTTGTATGAGAGAGAGTACGGTCTAGTGTGACACCAAGGTACTTGGGAGTTTTCTCAAAAGGTAACCTCATACCAGATATCGAGACATTGAGTTCATAATCAGCTCTTCGATTAGCAAGATGAAACACGCTGAAAACAGTTTTAGTGATATTCAGTTTGAGTCTCCAATTTTTGAAGTATTTGCTGATGATATCCATATCTCGTGATAATGTTCTTTCAGTTACATCAAACGTCTTATGACAAGTCTTAAGGGCTATATCGTCAGCATATATGTATTTTTTACTGATAGTTGTGGGTATATCATGTGTGTACAGGTTGAAAAGAAGTGGAGCAATGACTGAACCTTGTGGTACACCATTAGTTAGGGTTCGGCAGCGTGATTTCTTTGCACCCACATGTACATGAAATCGCCGCTGTGATATCATGGTCATAATGACACGAACCATTTCTTTGGATGGTATTGTTCTCAACAGTTTCAGTGTAAGCCCACGGTG
>RDPX01000124.1:1069302-1079539 GCA_003991215.1 Morbakka virulenta
CATGAGTTGCAGGATCGTAAATGCAGGACAACTATCAGCCAGCTTCGAGGTGAAGACTGGAGTCAGGCAAGGTTGCATGCTGTCAACAGGAAAGAAAAACGGAATACAGTGCACACTCTGGGCCCAGTTAGAAGACCTTAACTTTGCTGACGATCTGGCGCTCCTGTCATAAAACCGAAAACAAATGCAGGACAAGACCACCTGTCTTGAGACTACATCAGCTAAGATAGGGCTCAACATCAACAAGAAGAAAACTGAATTAATAAAAATCAACACAGACAACAACACCCCAGTCACAATAGCAGGAGAGCCCATACGGGAGGTGGAGTCCTTTGTATACTTAGGAAGCATAGTGAACCAACGTGGAGGCACAGACCAGGATGTCACTGCCAGAGTCGGCAAGGCAAGGAAGGCCTTCATCATGCTGAAAAACATATTGTCTTCAAAAGAAATTAGCACGAAAACCAAGATCCGCATCTTCAATTCGAACGTGAAGTCGGTTCTGCTATATGGCTGCGAGATATGGCGCACAACAAAGGGAATTCTGCAGAAGATACAGACATTTCTCAACACATGTCTGAGAAGAATATACAAAATACGCTGGACGGATAAAATCAGGAATGAAGACTTATGGGAAAGAGCAGGGCAAGAAACAGTAGTCAGGTAAATCCTTAAAAGAAAGTGGGGCTGGATAGGGCACACCTTGAGAAAACCATCATCCAGCATCACACAACGGGTCTTAACCTGAAACTCACAGGTAAAAAGGAAGAGAGGGCGACCGCATAACAGCTGGAGGCGAGATACCGAGGCAGAACTGAGACGGCAGGGAACAAACTGGACTGAAGTAACAAGAGAAGCCCAAAACAGAGTTGCGGTGGCGAACTTTCGTCGATGGCCTATGCTCATCCGTGGACTATGGGCTTAAGTAAGTATATTACAAAATTTACAAATTTATGGATTGTATATTTTATCATTTTAATATTATCATTTTCATCAATAATATATTTATATTCATCATTGACATCATCAATTCATATTCACTGTTTTCATTTTGTTGTTTACTGGTATCATCATCTTCTAAAATATATCTCAGAAGGTCTTCAATCTGCTTTCTATCAGGTGTATCTTTTGATATTACATTAATAAAATCATTCAGATCTCTTACAACATATTAATTTTTAACAGTTTGAATTACAAGACCAAAATTTGTATTTTCATCAACTTTGTTTAATAAATTCATAATATAATCCTTCATAATAACGTAAAATGTCTTTACCATTTATATTAAAAACGTGTTTTAAAGAAATACTTTGTCAATATATTATGAGTAAAATATCAATAAAAAATTATTATATTCATTCAATTCATGATTTATATGCTTGTGATAAATCAGGTACTGTAATAAATATTGTTAAAAACACAAATACACTTATTTAAAAAATATAATAGTTATATTATGTGTCCAATTAGAAAATATGGTGATAAAAACCAAAAGGTTTATTATACACATAGATTTGTATGGGAATGTTTTGATAATAAACGTTTTACAGAAGGGAAGGTGATTGATCATATTATTAACAAACCTGATGAGAATAGAGTGTTAAATTTACAACTTTTAACACCACAAAAGAACTGTCAAAAACCTGTTATTAACAGAGATTATAGTTTTGGTAAGTATAACCATGAAAGAAAACATTTTGTGAAAGCAATAAATTGTGATAGTAATAAAGTAACATTTTATAATAGTCTTCAGAGTGTACAACAGCCTTGATATAAATGCAGGTATTGTTAAAATGAAATCTGAAAAATTCAATAACAAAAGTTATAAAACAGCTAAAAGCAAAAAAGATGGATTTTAAGTAAATTTAAGTATATTTAAAATGAATATATACCTTCAAATATTATTAAATCATTTTATCTTGGTGATGACAGAAAAGGAATTAGCAAATTAATGACAGAAAAAGAATTAGCAAATCATATTAAGGAAAAAAGAATAACCGAATAGAATTTGATACAAAATGCCAGAATTAGGAATTTGATTGTCCAAAATGTAGTAAGGCTAGAAAAACTGTTATAAATTTATACGAAATAGTGTAAAAATTAAATAGCCAGCAATGTGATTTATTTTTAGTAAAATTGTAAAAAATTATATATTATATTAAATTGATATATTATATATTAGAGACTTTATTAAAGTGTTATAATATTTTCAATTTTTTATCTCATTCAATTTTTAAAATTTTTACAAATATACCATGTATCTTGTGTTTTGTTTAAATCTCGTAATCGATATGTTATTGGATTTGTATATTAAATTTTGTCAATTAGAAATATTTTTTCTGCACAATTTTCTGTATATCCTTTATCAAAGTGGTGCTAACGGGTACCAAAATGCTTAATTGGCTTTCTGTGGATCCCCAATATGATTTCATAATGGGTGACGGATAGTCGCTTTGCTAGTCTGCTTGCAGATGAAAGAAGGGCGGAGTGCGTAAGTCCCAACCCGCAAAGTTTAGCATAAAGCACTAAGCCTTACCCAATGCCTTCTTGTGGCTTATCATGTTACTGACCTCCTTGCGGTTGTCAAACTGAATTGGGAAGACTCGGAGCAGGTGGGGGCCCCAGAGGGGCAACACGCCCTGCTGTTCACCAACCCTACCCCCAGCTACTGGGTCAAAAATGCTCCAGTCATGGGTCAAATTATCACAGCCAATGGCGGATTCATTAGCAACGATGAAGACGGCAGATGAGCTAGTGCCTCAAGATGTCAACGGCTCATGTGGACGGATGAACACTAGAGAAGGGAAAAGGTGATTTCCTCAGTTCACCAAACAGAAAGCAATGGAAAGCTACTGTTGTATAATGCCAAGACAAACAGAAAATACACACTTTCAGAAACTCAAAAAACAGCGTAAAGGATAGTGTACTTGATTCCCAGGACAGGGTCTCGCTTGGTCGGAAGCTCCATAAACTAGAGGTGGATTCGGACCGTCATCCAGTTACTCTCAGTAACCGTAATACTCTTTTGATTGGAATATGGAATGTTAGGACTTTATATCAAGCAGGAAAAATTCAGCATGTTATTCAGGAAATGGACCGCCTAAAAGTCAATATTCTTGGAGTTTGCTAGAGTAGATGGGACAACTCGGGGACATTCATGCATTAAAGTCTTACTGTAATATATTCAGGCGGTGAAACGCATGAGAGAGGAGTAGAAGTGATACTCGATCAAAACACAAGCAAAAGTCTGCTAGGATACTGGCCAATATCAGACAGGGTGATCCTCATCAAACCCAAGGGTAAATCATTTGATATCTTCATCATACAAGTGCATGTCCCAACTGCCAATTGCTCCAAGGAAGAGCTGGAGGGATTCAAAAAATCAGTTGACCCTGTCACACAACAGTGCAAATCACAAGAAATCAAGATCGTCATGGGAGACCTCAACAGCAAGGTAGGAAGTAATGCAAGTGAAGAAATCGCTGGAGTCCATGGGATCGATGACCGGAACAAACGAGGGGAGACATATGTAAACTGGTGCGTTGCTAACGACCAGGTGATTGCAAACACATTATTTCAAATCCACCCAAGGAGACTCTGGACATAGAAAAGTCCAGATGGTGAAACCAAGAACCAAATCTACTACATCACAGTCAAGACTGCAAAGCCTATCCTGGAACCGATTGTGACAGTGATCATAACCCAGTCCTTTGCAAGCTTAAAATAAAACTAAAGAAGCTAAGAAAGAATAAAACACCTGCTAAGCTCAATTTAGATCGTTTGAGGGATGTAGAGATGAAAGAAAGATACAAGATTTCCGTAGAGAACAGATTTGCAGCGTTACAAGACGAAAATGACAAATGGAAGGTCTTCAAGGACGCCATAGTCTCTAGTACCAAGCACGTCATTGAGCCCAAACAGAGAGCAGGAAGGAAACAATGGATATTAAAAGACATCTAGGATCTAATGAAAGACCGGGGCTCTAAACCAGTGACAGGGGCCCTAAACCAGTAATAGGTAACCCCCACGGCCCGCAGATCCTTCAGTCAGAAGTTGCAGCAGCTACCAGGAAGATGAGAAGGAACAATTCTCCCGGTGTAGACGATATAGCAATCAAGATAGTATCTGCTTTGGATGATCTTGGAATTCAAAAACTCACAGAACTTCTAAATCAGATATATAGCACTGGAAACATACCTAAAGACATGAGCAAGTCAGTGTTCATTTGCCTTCCAAAGAAGCCAGGAGCCACAACGTGCGAACTTCATCGACCTATAAGCCTCATGAGCAACATCACCAAGGTACTCTTGCGCATTCTGATGAATAGAGCAAGGAAAGCATGGCTGCCCTAGATATCGCCAGTACAGTTCGGCTTTATGAAGGATTAAGGAACAAGGAATGCCATCTTTACACTACGAACACTCAAAACGAGCCATCAAAAAGCAGGTGGACCTCTACATATGCTTCATAGACTATAGTAAAGCCTTTGACAGGGTCAAGCACGGAGACCTAATGACCATCTTACAAAACCTCGCCATAGACAGCAATGACATCCGAGTTATCAGCAATCTTTACTGGGAGCAAACAGCTTGCGTCAGACTCGAAAATGTGGTATCTGACTTTAAGCCAATAAAGAGAGGAGTGCGTCAGGTCTGTGTAATGTCTCCGGATTTGTTCAATCTTTACAGCGAAATTATTTTGAGATCTTTGGGAGAAACAGGAGGTGTTTTCGTAGGAGGGGTCATCATCAACAACATCCGCTATGCCGATGACACGGTTCTTATATCCACATCCGAACAGGGCCTACAGCGTCTACTGGACACGGTGGTAGATGCTAGTGACATGATGGGTCTCAGCATAAACGCTAACAAGACAGAAACCATGACGATTAGCAAAAAGGCAGTGCCACCAAACTCTACTGTTTGTGTATCAGGAGCAGCAATAAAACAAGTTCAGCAATTTAATTATCTCAGTAGCTGCATCACCACAAACGGAAAATGTGATAAGGAAATTATTAGGCGCATTAGAATAGCAAAGTCATCGTTTCAAGAAGATACTACTCAACCCCAAGCTACAACTGCAAACAAAACAAAGAGTACTACATTCGTACTTTATGCCATCCTCACATATGGAAGTGACACCTGAACCATCTCAAAGGCAATGCAGTCTCGACTAGAAGCAGCAGAAATGTGGTTCCACAGGCGAATGCTGAGAATATCTTATGTTGAACATGTCACTAACGAGGAAGTACTCGAAAGAGCAAACACAAAGCGTAGCTTAATCAATAATATAATAAAAGGCCAAATGCACTTTCTTGGCTAGTTGGTAAGAAAAGGGGGCATAGAGAACCTTGTGCTCACTGGAGCTATCAATGGGAAGAAAGATAGAGATCGACAACGGACAATGCTCCTGGGTAGCATGAGCCAGTGGACCAACATGAACGCTATGGAACTTCTTCACTGTGCAAGGGACCGAAAGCTGTGACAGAGCCTGACCGCCGACGTCTACTCAAGACATGGCACCTGACGACGACGACAACGACGACGACCTTTATCAAAAGTTTTCCTTTTAAATCTAGATTTTCGAACTTTGTCATTTAATTTTGATTTTGGCCTTTGTTTTATTATTTCAATCTCACAGTAATGATTAAAATAATAAGTTCCTTGATTCTTTTTCATAGAAGCTTCTACAGGTGTCATTTCAATATTCAAGTGTTTAGTGTTGTTGTACCCTCTTACCAATTTAGATATGATGGTCGAAATACTGTGTATTCTTTCTAATAGTAAATTGTTTCCCCATATTACTCTTTATTGTCCAGTCCCATCGTTTACTCTCAGGCTACTATTTTTCATTCTCAGTGGAATATATATGTATACTATGTTTTTCTAATAGGGCATTCAAATATTTATTGCAGAACTCTTTATCCTTATCAGTCCGGAATTTAGATTTCTACTTTACTTAAAAATGATTTTAAAAGCTTCAAGCATATTTTTACCAGTCATATTTTCAATAGGTATAACCCATTCATATTTACTAAATACTTCAATCACCATAAATAGATACTTATAACCTTTGGTAAATCTACTGCATTTTTACAAATCAACAAGATCTGCACACCATATCCCGTCTTTTTTCATACCATACACCGCCGTCGACTGAATTTTCTTATTACAGGTTTATGAAGCTCATTTGCTAATTCAATTTTCCAGCATTCACTCGACGACCTTTCTCTATTTTTTGACTTCATACCTAGTCTGCGCTTAGTCTTAGCAGCAATAGCGTTTCGAATAGCAGCGTGCCCCATTGTCTTTCTGACCATGAAATTGCATCAATCGAGGAATACATGTTGAAAATGATGGTGTCACTGTTTATAACTTCCTAGATATTAACCATGCTATTGATATTAAGAATTTACTCAAATTTAGTACTGCTTATTCAAACACTGTTGGTAGCAACATGTTTTATTATAAAGATACAGATACAACATCAACTGATACTAATTCAGGTTTTAAAACAAAAAAAGCTGTTATTGCCGTAACAACATTATTAACATAATCTTACCTCTTAAGAGATATTAATTTTTGGAGGTTTTCGAGATCAAACTGCTCCAAATGGAACATCCAGAATTTGTTTTCTTGGAGATGATTGTAAAGTTATTTTTAGAAAGGATTTAACAGATGCTAATAATAGTAGATATAGAGTAAGAATATTAANGGTCACTAACGAGGAAGTACTCGAAAGAGCAAACACAAAGCGTAGCTTAATCAATAATATAATAAAAGGCCAAATGCACTTTCTTGGCTAGTTGGTAAGAAAAGGGGGCATAGAGAACCTTGTGCTCACTGGAGCTATCAATGGGAAGAAAGATAGAGATCGACAACGGACAATGCTCCTGGGTAGCATGAGCCAGTGGACCAACATGAACGCTATGGAACTTCTTCACTGTGCAAGGGACCGAAAGCTGTGACAGAGCCTGACCGCCGACGTCTACTCAAGACATGGCACCTGACGACGACGACAACGACGACGACCTTTATCAAAAGTTTTCCTTTTAAATCTAGATTTTCGAACTTTGTCATTTAATTTTGATTTTGGCCTTTGTTTTATTATTTCAATCTCACAGTAATGATTAAAATAATAAGTTCCTTGATTCTTTTTCATAGAAGCTTCTACAGGTGTCATTTCAATATTCAAGTGTTTAGTGTTGTTGTACCCTCTTACCAATTTAGATATGATGGTCGAAATACTGTGTATTCTTTCTAATAGTAAATTGTTTCCCCATATTACTCTTTATTGTCCAGTCCCATCGTTTACTCTCAGGCGACTATTTTTCATTCTCAGTGGAATATATATGTATACTATGTTTCTCTAATAGGCCATTCAAATATTCATTGTAGAACTCTTTATCCTTATCAGTCCGGCATTTAGATTTCTACTTTACTTAAAAATGATTTTAAAAGCTTCAAGCATATTTTTACCAGTCATATTTTCAATAGGTATAACCCATTCATATTTACTAAATACTTCAATCACCATAAATAGATACTTATAACCTTTGGTAAATCTACTGCATTTTTACAAATCAACAAGATCTGCACACCATATCCCGTCTTTTTTCATACCATACACCGCCGTCGACTGAATTTTCTTATTACAGGTTTATGAAGCTCATTTGCTAATTCAATTTTCCAGCATTCACTCGACGACCTTTCTCTATTTTTTGACTTCATACCTAGTCTGCGCTTAGTCTTAGCAGCAATAGCGTTTCGAATAGCAGCGTGCCCCATTGTCTTTCTGACCATGAAATTGCATCAATCGAGGAATACATGTTGAAAATGATGGTGTCACTGTTTATAACTTCCTAGATATTAACCATGCTATTGATATTAAGAATTTACTCAAATTTAGTACTGCTTATTCAAACACTGTTGGTAGCAACATGTTTTATTATAAAGATACAGATACAACATCAACTGATACTAATTCAGGTTTTAAAACAAAAAAAGCTGTTATTGCCGTAACAACATTATTAACATAATCTTACCTCTTAAGAGATATTAATTTTTGGAGGTTTTCGAGATCAAACTGCTCCAAATGGAACATCCAGAATTTGTTTTCTTGGAGATGATTGTAAAGTTATTTTTAGAAAGGATTTAACAGATGCTAATAATAGTAGATATAGAGTAAGAATATTAAAATAATGGTTTCCAAAGATGACATTTAACTCGGATGGTTACAAAACGTTTTTGGAAAAGTATTTGAAACCACATATTTGGGAATATGGTAGAAAAAGAACTGTGTCTTTCTCCACAACAAAGATCTGGTGTCTTCAAAATTTCAACATTGATTAGAAAGCTTAAGCATGTTCTCATATGGTGTGTTAATGAAAGTAAGATGATTCATCAAAAAGGTAATTAAAATCAATGGTGCTAATAATGCAAAAATACCATTCAGCATGATTCGATTAGAACTGAGTAATGGAACATGCTTTCCACAATTAGCTTTAAGACCTAATACAGAGCTTTGTAGAACATATCATTCAATGATTGAGTATAGAAAAACTTATACTATGCTTGAAAATTATTCTTTTCTCAATCTATTAAATTATCATACAATGCATAATCTCCTCTATTTTGATCTAACAAATCAACAAGATGGTTTAGATAACTCAGTTCAATTAAGTCTTCAATTTGATCTATCAAGCAATACTACAGAAAATTATACGAGAGAGAAAAACACACTTTAGGAAAATAAATAAGTAAATACTAAAATTAAGTGTACTATATATAGTATAATCTTGATGATCTATTCTTTCGTCGTCTTCTTTCGTATACATCCATCCGTTTTTTGTTAAAACTTTCACATGTTTGCGCGATTTTCGTTCTCCACAATGGTCGACTGGTAACAATATCATTGCAGTTTTCGATAATCCCATCACTTTTTATCATACTTTTAAAGGTGTGTTTGTACCTCAGATTTGGGCGTCCCACAGAAAACTCTCCTTCCGCAAGTCCTCCATATAATAAGGTTTTAACAACTCGTTGGTTATCCATACGACATACATGACCAAACCATCTTATTTGACTACGTACAAGCTTTATTCCGATATCCTCTACATTTGCACGAACCAGTACTTCCTCATTGCCGACGCAATCATCCAATCGGATATTCAGGGTTCTTCTCAAATGACGTTGTAGGATGGTTCTAAGCTGCTTTGTTGAAGTTCGATTCGGATGCTCATAAGTCGGTCCTTTATAGGTTGAGGATTCAGGTCTAGTGATTTTAAAAGATTGTTACTGATTGATAAACCAATACCTCCTTCTTTCTTTTTGCTACCACTTCAGAAGATTGTATGACTTTTCTAAATTTCATTACCGGTTCCAGGTCTTCCGATCTCACTTAACGCGCATATGTCAATGTCTGCTCTCCCAAGTTCACGACAGATGATGGCGGTAGCACGTTCAGGGCGTATTGAATCTCCGCTGTCATTCGTAGTACCTGCATTCCATGCATTAAGAGATAAGGTTTTGTTGTACGGTTTTCTCCCACTTTTCGCCACTACCATACCGTGTGACGCATCGATTACACCGCAACAATTTTTTGGGATTCTCATATTTTCTTTAAAAATAAAAGTGTTTCTGGACCAATTTTTCGTGCTAAATCCAAAAATGATATCCATTTGTTTCCACCACGTCTAGTTTTTGTGGAATAGGATTCCTTTTTTTGCACTCAACCCTATTTCGTATGTTGGTTGCCGCCGCCGTCTCGGTTTTCTGCGGAATATTTTCCAAATGGAACCAGGTGTGAACTCAAAGCTTTTTGACTTTTATCGAGGCATATTTTTACAGTTTTACTGCAATTTTCAAGGATATGTGATGACCCAATCCAAATTTATGGTTGGTTTGTCACTGGACTTTTGGTCAAAGTTGGCACTCGGCCAACATGTGATTTTTTTGACTGTGAAATTGATGGCATCATTCTTTTTCATCATTCATTGAAAAATGCATTTAAAAAGTGATCAGATTCATTTCAGGGCCATTCTGTACAAAAATTTGGTTCATTCTGCGATTTAAATATTTTGGCCAAAATCGCCAAATTCCAGTGGCCAATAAATATGATGATGTCACCGATCGTCTGATGACATCATCACCAAAAACTTGTATTTTAATTTCTTTGGAACATTGTTCTTCTGCCACCTTACCAAGTTTCAAGACTGCAGCTAGAATAGATCCTAAGA
>RDPX01000124.1:1080232-1094697 GCA_003991215.1 Morbakka virulenta
ACTTTCCAAGTCAGAATACATCTGGTGAAGCAGTTCAGCAGTGTAATTTCTTCCTTCATCTGTGGTCATTTGAAAACGCAGCTTTAGATCTTCATACTGCTGTAAAATTCTCTAAACACACGAGGCCATTGCAAGCCATTGTGTCGTAGAGAGTCCAAGAATTTTCAGTTGCACCTCACGAACATTAATGGAAAAGTATAAGATATTGTACTTATCTTGGTGCATTGTGCTGTGACAAAACCAGTTAGTCTTTGAAGCTGGTTCTAAGTGTTATGGCAATGTTTCGATTGCATATGATGAGGGAAACTTTCTGAAATAACCATTATATTTGATGTGAACAATATTGTGATTTAATAACGTCATATAGTGATCATGAAATTATTGTGCCAAACCATCACAGTACATCCACCTGTAGCTAGTCCAATACACTTGGCAAGCTTAAGGTCACAAGCATGACAAAACTTAACTTGGGTGTTAAAAATTGCCCTCGAGGTGCCAGAATCCAGAGAAATCATCTCCAGAAAAGTGGCCAATTTTGCCTTTTACGTCGTCCTAAAATAGCGAACCATAAAACAAAACTGTTTCTCTATGCCAACGTCAGTGCTTTCATCTACAATTAGAGAATATTTCACACCGTGAAGGTCCATAGTTAATTCACCGCAAATTACTGGACACGAAAAGTTCGTGATGAATTCTGAACACTTCGTTCTGTGGATGGACATATCCTTCTCAGATACATCATGGCTAATTTCATCAAGATGATCGATAGTTCAAATGTTAGAGTGACAAACAATGTGAAAGGTCAGCTTGAGGTCAGCATCCGGGTCCTGGATACTCTCGATGTTTGGTTTGGACGTTTTGACGAGCATTAAAGGTCAAAATTGCATAAGAACTAGGTAGGGCTTTCTTCTTGTAGTCCATTGTGTCAGCTTGAGCATATAAATTTCTACAATGGAAAAAAGTCGAAGAGTTGTTTCTCTATTATCTCAAGGTACTCTCTTTATTCAGGATTTTTATTTTATGTCCTTTTCACAATCAACACGATAGTCCTGCTCATATTAAGCCCACTTTCTCATTTTGTAGCTCGCCCTGTGCTGGTGAACAAAAAAGCACAGTGATGCGCAGAAGGAGACTCGAGTGGTATGGCCATGTGTAACGGAGATAGGAACAGGAGGATATCAATAGTCACCAACATCAGAGTAGAGAGCAAGAGAAAGAGAGGGCGGTTAAAGCATTGCTGGAAGGATACTTTGCAGGCAGATATGAAAATGTATGGGGTGGAGAGTGTGGATGCAAATGATTGAGCTCTATGGCGAGCGCTTATTGAGCCGGGAGCTAGGCAGAAAACCGTTACCCGAAAGGACTAAAATGGCTTAGGTGAGAAACGGTGAGAAGTATGCTGATGAAACTGCAAGTTGAAATGGCTTTGACGTGGTTTCAACTTGTTTTAGGTACCTAATTTCCGATACGTATTTCTGTCTTTATCAATGGTTAATAACAAGAGTTTCAAAAACCTCTTGGTAGCATTTTCTACTTACAGTGAAGTGAGAAATACAGTGCTATTCCTCTAATTTCAAAATATACAATTTAGCTGACAGCTGAGCAGTGAAAACTGTTTGATGTAGGCAAGAATAAAGTCAGTACCATGAGGAAGGAAGGTCTGGAGAACTTGGTACTGACTAGACGTACAGAAGGAACCAGAGACAGAGGGCGACAGCGAAGAACTTTTTTGGGAGTATGTGGCGAACAACTTGAGGAACGAAATACAAACTAGTGAAATTTTACATCTGACAAGGAACAGGGTCAATTGGAACATCATGATAGCCAGCGTCCACTGTCGAAAATTCCCTCCTGCATCGTATCTGTCAATTATATTAGTTCTATAGGAAGCTTCCATATTTTGTATTGGCCCCAAGAGGGAAAACTTCCGTCCGTTTTGAGTGATAATTACCCTCCTTTATATTTTCATTGCCTCGCCCTTTCACCGAAGATTAAAGATTCAAACGATTTCAAAGTTCACCTTCTTCATCGTAACGCCAAGAACCTTCATCGTAACGCCAAGAACCTTCATCGTAACGCCAAGAACCTTCATCGTAACGCCAAGAACCTTCATTGTAACGTCAAGAACCTTTATCGTAACGTCAGCCAACACTGGTCGTCATTTTCTCCTCAATTATCTGCATTTCTTCAAAATGGATTTTTAAATACAGTCGACTACAGGTATAGCATCGTGACTTGCATTTTCTTCACTGTCAGCCAACGTTCTACTTCGTTTTCAATGTAATTATATCACTGCCTACGTATCTCATCGAATCATCGTCTCCAACTTTTCCACGAATATACGCACGGAAATTACATACATGTTTGCGAACTATATCAGAAACTTAAAGACATTGTGACTGTTGTTTTTTCATCTTCTCGAATGCCCAGTCAGGACGGAATTTGCTTGTTATGTAATAACAATTCATTGTATATATATTTATCAAATTTTTACTTGTGAGTTTTACTTGTCAAACTCCGCAAAGGGAAATCACTTTTGCAAGAGACGATGAACACTTAAGGTTAACATAAATTGAAGGTGAGTTTTTTTGCTTAATGATTTCTTTTATTTGCTGGAGTAAGATTTGTTACAAGTGTGTCGTTAAAATATTAGCGATACTACAGCCAAGGCACTTAGAAGGAGAAGAGATTCGGTGCAGCCTCCTTGAAATTTAAAATAATTTAAGGAAATAAGACGTATCTTTTCAACCAGAGTGTTAGTTGCTAAGTAGTCTGGAGTGTAAAGACTGTCCACCCAACAATTTTGTGTTGATATCAAAACGATAGTTAATTTAAGTGGTCTCGCACTGTATTTTTACTAATCCCATTAAATAAAAGTAATTAAGTCAATAACTAACGTAGCACCTGTGTTTATAATGAGATTATTCAACTTTAATGTTCGTCTACATGAGTATTCTCAGTACAAAACAGCCATTTTATTACACCACTAATTCAACCATAAATATGTACGGTTCATGTGTTTAATCAAAATTTTAAATAAAACTGAGAATCCAAAAATCAGCCCAAAAACTGCACACACGCCCAATGAAAAAAAAACCAAACCCGCACAGCATGAAATAACTCAGCGCAGTCGGGCGGGAAAACTTGCCAAATGGCATCTTGATGCTCATCTGATCAAACAATAACCTTACTCTTAATTAGTAGTTCAAATAACGGCTCTGCCTTGGCTGCATAATCATCCTCGTGGACAGCATAATATTTCCAGCTTTCCCCAAATAACCTCAGGTCTGACATCTGATAGCGTTGAAAGTTCAGGAACAGTCTTTGTTCTTCCTTTTACAGGGGAAATCCCTTCCTTTGTCAAATGCAACCAATTCAAGTCTGTGGTCCTGAATATACTTTTGGCTCCGTTCGGTGTGATCCTCACATCCTTTCATCGTTTCAAAACTTATTTTGCGTGTTTTTCACTGAACAAACCCTGATACGACTAACCAATCATCAATACAGCATGAGACAAACTCATTTCTTCAAAAATGTGCTTCACAATATGCCAAAATCTGGCAGACAGGTCATGAAGCCACAGTCCATTTTTGTTGACCCGAGCTGCCTGGAAGGTGTTGACATTGTTATGAAATATATGCCCTCTTCTGTCAACATAGCCTGACGAGTTAATACTTGCGACCTGCATGCTTAGATGTGACTGCGTGCATGTGACCCTTAACACACACCAGACCTTCAAAAATATCGGCACACCTGTCTGACAATAAGTCTGGCTCACTACAATTTCTAGCCTTGTTGCCTTCAGGAACTGCCTCCACTGAACTAACGACGACACTACCAATTGTGGTACGCACCTTGAAGAAATATAATGCATTTCTCCCCAGCAAACAAACACCATCAGACAGAACTAATATTTGTTGAATGGCTGTGATTCCATTTGCGGTCACTTTCAGATCCACAGCTCCCCTCAAAGGGAACTTTGTGACCGCTATAATCAACTATCCTCGATGGCTCCGACACAAGCTGGCTATCAATAACCAATTTTCTGACGACATCTCAACTAACAAAAAATCGAATGTACCAGAATGCAACAGAATCTGGCAGGAAACACCATTAATAAATACATTTACAATGATACCTGACCACAGTCCTCATCAGATGACATGTACACCTCAGGAAGTTTTCAGTACCACTTGGCCTAGGGGCACTCTGATCGGTGGATCCCCTACAAAACTAACTGCTTGCAAAATGCCCCACCTGTTTTCAGTCTTCACAGGTGGTATTCCGGGGCACCACACCGTGGCCAACTTTAAAAAATGCGAAAAAATTCGTTACCTGTAACTGGTGTCATGCGGTGTTTCTTGATGTGAAAAACACCAAATTGTCCTTTATTTGAATGGGTTTCAAGTATCAACTTACTTACAAGGCTGATGGCTAGCCCACTAAATCTTCTGTGCTTTCTTGGATAAAGCCTCTCCCTGAAGTTTATCAGGGAGTTCATGTCAAAATATTGTCTGCAATATCTGGTCACAAAAAACAACTGGGTCTTCATCAAAGTAAGTTCTCAAACCATCCATCAGGTTTGTCTCAGCTTCAGGTCCATTAGCTCGAGTGTTTTTCCCTCAACAATTTCAGTGGAGTATCTTTTCCTTTCCTACCAACTTGCACACCTGTGAGTTTCTGGAATGTACCTTACTTATTGACAACGGGAGTGTTTGGGTCAATAGTGTGAATGATTGTCTCCATTCACAGTATTGGCCCAAACACACCTTTTCCCTTCATATTTTTTCATTACCTCTTAAGACTTTCTGTCTGTGTTTAAAAACGCCATCTCTGACTAAAAGTTTTAATAAAATTCTCTGATTATGCAGCTGGAAATTTGTGCCAGTGAAAACATTGCTATTTACGATTGTGTGTATATACAGCTATATGCTCGAAGGATACCTGAGGCTGTTTTACCTTTTTTTACGTTTGAAACGTTGGGAACAAGAAACATGGTTCTGATATTCGAAAGGATTTTCATTGCAAAATCGGAAAGTTTAAACAATGATGAAAGCTTAATTGTAATGATAAATTTGGCTGAATTTCTTACAGGCCCGGTGGAAAGGGAAGATAGAGGGCTTAGCCCTGAAGCTGCATCCATTGTTCCCAGTATTAAAGTGTTCGTCAGTGTTGAAATAATCTGACAAGCGGTGGACACTTTGAAAACTTTGAAAAATTCTAGATCGTGTTGATCACAATCTTGGATGCCTTAATGTTCAATGTTCAGCCCAATCCTTGCCTTTCTCTTGTCTTGGTTTGGCATTCCACTGCTGCCAAATGACAATTGATGACCTGGCTGGAAATGCCCTTCATATATGATTAGCAAATAAAGAAAAGAGACTTCTTTCTATGTGGATGTGGATTGTGAGGGTACTACTTTTTAAATTTTGGACTTCAGGTACGCAAGCGTTACAATGGCAAAAACCGTTCAGTGACCTCTTGAGCTCAGTTTGAAGCGCTTGAAAGGACTAATTTATTTTAGCTTACCAATAACGTTGTATTATCTTGATTTTTATGTTTTTCTTGAACAGCTGTTCACTTTTGAAATTCTAATTTGGGTTAAAATATTTCAAACACTTGATTTTCAAAAATGATCAAGGGCTTCATTAACACTTACTCACTCATCATCATCATCATCAAATACGCCTTCCGTCGTTTGTCGACATTGCGCTAAAGTCCAATATGTATTGGATTTTATTTAGACATTCCTCCGAAGAGTTTTGGCGCGTCACCAACCAGATGCATTCATACTCACCTGACAAGGAATGAAAGTGTTCCTGCGACCATTTTTACTCACTCAAGGAAAATTAAATTCAACCCAGAATCAATAGCAAAGAATATGTTCAGATCCTATTTTCAAAATCGCTCTGCTGGGACTCTTTTAAAGTCTCTTAAGTCAAAAGGTGTGTTTTTCACAATGTTTTAAACCAGATTGAAGTCAAAGGTGTGTTTTAACACAACGAAAAAGCGTGTGCCATATAAATGTCCCACGCTATTAAAGTTTGAATAAAACAACGAAAAATTTGGTCCAAAGAGGTTTCTAACATATAAGGGACCTGGTGTTTTTCAAATTACGGATGGTTTAAGTAATAAAGAGTTGTTTTTAAATCAACTAACGTTTTAAATAAACTCCATTTATATTCTTTTAACTTCGTTAGTTGGACAAACTTTTCAGGACAGAAAATTGAGTAAACTGTACCTCTTCGTCATGCTGACATTTATCTCCTTCATATAACTTGAATGATGATTGGTACCATTAGTACCAATTAGACTATTAGTAGGATATTTTCTGAAAAATAATTTGCAAAAAACGTGGCCACTTCATTGTCTTACAAAACATTTCTGTCGCACTACAGTGGCAGATCTTTTCGTTTCTACCACTTAAAAAAAGGTGCCACTTCTCTTGGGCCTGCTACGAAATCAAGCACCCCACCGAACCATAAGTTTTGAAGCAAGTAAACAAACAGGCCCAGAACAGAAAGGGTTTTAGCGTGAAGCACATAAGTAAACGGGGTTTGTACTTGTCATATCGTCCCAACGCGAACTGTATTATTTTTTAAAATGCTACGTAATACATCTAAAAACTTTTGTAAAATTTCCACATAAAAAAAACAACATTTTTTATAAAAGTTTCAACATTGTAAGAGGGAAACAAAATTTTGTTGGAAGACAGTGGCTATGAAAATATCGTGAGAAGTAGGCTATTCCTTTGGAGAAATTGATTTTTAAAATGGCTGAAGCAAGTCAGGAACCTTTGAAGTATTTAAAACTTACCCACACACTTGTATTATTGCAGTTCGTAAGAGGATGGGGCGACCAAAAACGTTTCCCGAACGAGGTAAACTGGTTTTAAAGAATTCAACTTGAAAGATCTGTGTTTCTTACCTTGGCTCTCCGTGTGGCTTATTTAATTAGTTTTCAAAGAAGAAGGCCACCATGTCAACATCAAAACCAATTCTTCATGAGTATGGGTTAAAATGCCATGTCAGATGGGAAAAAAGCAATTTGTCTTCAAATTTAGCAGGAGGTAAAGAAAGAGATGGGCTAAGGTTTGGAACAGTTTGAATTGTAGGTTTTCAGCAATAAATATAAATACCGATTCTGGAATATTAAGGTTATGGAGAGAAACTAGTGAGGTCAACATGCAAGTTTTTTCGACCAACATTTACCAATTCTGTTTCAGAAATGTTCTGGGAATGCGTTGGCCGTAGTGAGGTACAAAGGGTTGTCCTGAGTACACAGACGGTCAGTGTTCCTTATTATTGTAAAATTCTACAAAATAATTTAACCCAAACACAGAATCAATGTTGGGATGTTGCAAAACTCTATTCATCTTTCAGTTGGGCAATGCATTATGCCTTGTAGCCCGATACACAAGGATATTCCTTGCCCTTGGTGGAAACTTCAAGCATTGCGTAGTCAATCTTCTGATATCAATATTATTGAAAATGTACGTGTTTTCTTGAAACAAAAGCTACAAATCAATCCTTCAAAGGCAAAAGAAGAATTAATAGCAAGAGTATTTGAAGAAAGAGAAGCAATTCTAAAACAGTTTATTGACAAAGTTTATCAATCAATTGCACGACGTGTGGAAGTTGTAGCGAGGCAGAGCGACTATCCAAGGAAATATTGAACTTTGGATCCGACCGGAATAGTTATGATAAAATTCTATTTTATTTTTAATTAATTAGTAATTATTCCGCGACTGGATGAAAGATCGCACTGACTTAAGCACAAATAAGTATATAATTCATAATTAAAGTTTTGACAAAATGTTTGACTATTGTCCGCCATTTTGACCTCTCATTCGTTTCCAAACTTTTGGAAGGGGAGTGTACAAGTAAGAATCTCCATTTAACATTGAAGCCAACGAGGTCAGTGGTGGCACGCACGTACCCATTACAAATCTCAGGGCGTTGGATGTCCTGCAGGATGTGATAAAAAGGGTGCGTGACTATCAAGCACCTTGCTTTATTCACCTTGACTTGCTTAACTTCTCCAAAGATGAAAGGACTGCATATTACTTTTGTTGTCGGCATTCTGGCGAGACAACCTCTGGCAAAGTGTTCACTGTTCCGTGATTTAGCAATTGGCGACAAGCATGGAGAAAAATGAGGGCTAGAACAAGCACGCTCAGTTAATGGCTCACAAAAACGCAAGCACTTGGTGGAAGGAGTAAATTACCAGGAGAATGATAGGTCAAAGTGTTTTCAATTTACTGAGTAAGTGCAAGTGAAGCAACATAGCTAATATCTAAAAAAAATTACTAAGAATATACAAACTTTATCCGTAAAATAAATTTTTACCTCGTGGTGAGTGGGTGACTCTGGTCATAGTTGCTTTAATGTGGACGCCAGCACTGCTGCGCCATCTGGGCTCTTTCTCTGATTGTATTTGCCAGTTACAAGAACAAAAAACAGAGGTAAATTTCTAAATCCGTCCCTAAAATGTAAGTTACAATTACACAATTATTCAAAATAAATTTATCTAGGTTAAAAAGTATTCTTGTAAGCAATGTTGGCAAAATCAACAGTGCTGACGTATTTGTTTTTTAATCACGATCGATGGTAATCGTGATTTTACAAATTAAAAGCATATTTCTATGGTTGTGCGATTCGTCTCAATACCTTAAAAGCTTATCATCCATTTTACTAATCATACCATTTTCAAGCTATTTATAACATTATGAATTGTACGGACTTCATGGCAACTGCTTGTATTGAGCCAAAGTGGCTTGTTAAACCTGTAAAAGTCGCCTGTTTTTGTTTGTGGATTTTATTACTAAAAGAGAACTGGTATTTTTCACAACCAATGAATAGTTTAGGGTACATAAATCTAATGTATATATATATATAATTACTCGATTTTTCTCTCATTCAGAAAGAGAATTTTCTACTGCTGACTCACACCTACCAGCTGGTAAACTTGAACACAAAGCAGACATGCGGAAAGTAAAGTGAAAGCGTTGCAAGAAGACAAAACAAAAAAGTGAAGCTCACCAGATAACATCAAAGCTGTGGCATTTTTATTTTATCAACTTTGCTGAGGAATTTTCATGGATTAAGCTATTTATACCTAAATTATTGAATAACGTTTACAATATAGGAACAATTTCAACAGCTGTGAAAACCTCCATCTTCATGGGGGCCATCCAAAAGTTACGTAACGCATAAATTTGCCAAGTTTAATCACCCTTGCTCCTTGTAACGCATCGTAACAAACCTGGAACAACCCAAACACTTGTTACACAATATTTGTGTCCAAAGACAACCCCTAAACATTTTTTTTGTTATTTATTTATATTTCATATCTGCAGAAATTATGAGAAGCAGGTGTTCCGCAGCCATCTATGCCTTTGATTTGCCACGCAAGATGATATTCTTTAAATCCTTCTAGAGTCCAGAAAGAAGAAACAAATAGTCAATATGTAGATCATACACTTAAAAGAACTAAAAATACCATCAGACAAAGGTCAAATGTCATTTTCACTATCACCTGCGTCATTAACGTTCTCTGTTGTGGCGTCAAATAAAGGCGTTCCGAGAAAAGATTTCTACATCATCATCATTTTAGCCGTTCACGCCACTGCTGGCCGGTGGCCTCAACAATTTCCTCCACTTTACTCGGTCTTGTGCTTTCTACATCAATGTTGTTCCTACACTCTCCTCAACTTCATCTCGCCATCTTCTTCTTGGTCTTCCCATTGTTCTGCCCCCTTTTCTTGGTCTCCACTCTGTTATCTTCTTGGCCCATCTGTTATTGTTCATTCGGGATATATGTCCTGCCTATTGGCCTTTCAAATACACTACCTTCTCGATGACGTCTCTAAATGTGGTCTTTGATCTCATGACTTCATTTCTGATCTGATCTTTCCTTGTGACGTTTAACATTGTTCTTTCCATACTCCTTTGTGCTAATGCAAGCTTTTTTTTCCTGATGGCTGGCCAGTGCCCATGCCTCTGCCCCACAGGTCATTGCTGGTAGTATGACTGTGTCCAGGTTCGTACACAATTGGTTAAGTCTTGCACATTATCGTATTCAATGCTGTCAGGAGACAATAAATGCATTATTTACCGGTGTGCAAGCGGCACCATATTTCACAAGGCTGGACTGGATTTATTTCCTGGAAAGCCAGTGAAATACAATGTGTATTTGTCAACAATCATAACGTGACGCAAAAGACTGTGGTTGATCAAATGTAGCCAAAAATACTGTTCTTCATGAAGGAGGGATTCAGTTTTTGGGTAGGAGTGATAGGAAGTTGTAAATTACAGGAAAAGTTCTTTGTTCGTTTAAAAAGAACAATGAAACTGACACCCCTCTACATTTTCGTAATAGAAATTACCATATCTCCCCCACTCTGGTTGGGTTACCTAATTTTTGGATACCCTAATTTCTATTCCAATTAAATCTCGCACGAGTGACTGTGAACAACACAGCACTGTTAGTCTAATTAGCCATACACACCCAGAATTCCCACAAGTTCAGTTTGGCTTCCCACCAGATAAAGGTGCCAAAAATGCCTTTTTTAAACTTTCATCCTTCAGTGAAAGATCTATTAAGGTACAAAAAGACCTATACTTGTGCTTTATTGAGTATTTAAATGCATTAAATGAAGTAAATAATTAAACTATCTTTGATATTCTACAAGACCTAGCAATAGATTAAAAAGACCTGAGAATTATCGGAAATTTTTTTAAGGAGTAAGAAGTAGATATCCGAATTGACAACGAAATTGGCAAGTTCACACGAATTCTTAGAGGAGTAAGACAAAGTTGTGTTTTTTCTCCTGACCTCTTTAATATGGACAATGGCATAATCTTACACAGTATTTAAGGCTATGGTGAGGTTAAAGTAGGCGAACACTGAGTCAACTATTTGAGATAAGCTCGTGGTACTGTACTAACTGTTGAGTTTCAACAAGAAATATGAAAGGTATTACATATAACAATGTGCGAACTTTATAACCCGATGCTCACCACAAGGAAAAGTGGATGCATGATTGTGTCAAAAATCAAATCTCAGGAATGTAACATTTCATGTAAACGAGAACAATATCAAACAGGTAGAGCAATTTGAAATTTTTGGTTTTACCATAACATCATATGGTAGATGCGACAATCAGTAAAGTGAAAACAGTCTTTATCAACAGAAAAACTACTTTACAAACTAACAATCGTACCCTAATAGCTTATGTGGTTGTCAGTGCTGCTATATGGTTGTGAATGTTGGAGTCAGAAGAATAAAGTCATAACAGTGCTGGAGGCAACCAAAATGTAGTTTCTGAGAAGAATTCTTAAAGTATAGTGGAAAGAAAATATTACAAATCAAGAAGTGTTATGAAAACATAAAATGCAAGTGACCATTTATTTTTACCATCACAAAACAACAGCCGCAATTTTTCAGTCATATTAACTGTAAGCAAAATTTTGAACAGTTGATATTAATTGGTAAAACTGACTGAAAGTGAGGTCAGGTGAGGCAAAGAACAACCTTCATGAGGAACCTGAAAGAGTACACACAACAAATTAACGCTGGTGAACTCTTCCATCTGGCCGATAATAGGCACGAATGGAAAGCCATGGTAGCCGATGTCTGCACTGGACCTGACATTTAAGGAAAGATGAATATTGCGGTGGAAACTTTTGATGCCAGTTCAGCTGCTTAAGAGGCTTTTTTTCCCATTCACCAGAATTTTAACACTCTGTAAATAGAATACAGTACCTAAACGTAAAAAAGGTTTATTTTCCTGGCTTTTATGTCTGGACAAACAAAGAATCTGGAACTGGAGGATTTTGTTTTGCAACTTAAAAAGCACTGAAAGAAAATCACCCTTTGAACCCTTGGTAACAAAGATAATTTAAGCAACTTTTTCTGTACTAAATCCATCCAATTTCCCCCCAAGGCATTTTGAGTATGAGGCGAATCAATGGCTTGCACATCTTAATCTTACATGCATATATTGTGTATCTACTCTATTTATTGTAAATCTTATTAAAACTCTCAACATTGTACTGAGCACTCTTCCCCTCTTTGCAGACCGATGTCATTTAGGAGCAATCTCAAGCTGGTAATTTATTTTGCCTACCAGGAAACAGTATTTCTTTTTGTCGAAAAAGTGAAAGTGAGGAGTGGGGCGCGAAGCAAAATACGGGGTGCATCATCAGCAAATGAGCACTGAGCTATGCAAATTACGTTATGTTATTAATGATAGGATTTTAAATTACGTATTGTGGCTCCGTTAATACTTTTAAAGTCAACACTAATATGAAACAGGAGCTGCCTTTGTTTTAATGCGTCCCATTTCTGCGTTATGACAGGCCCAATTTACACCAATTGGCCGTTGCTGTTGCTGATGATATTTCATATTCATTTGTTAATATAATGTATATATATATATATATATATATATATATGGTACTTTGGATTCGGTTAACCGTATTAGAGTGCTCGATACATAAATGCAGAGCGTAATAAAAGAGATATAATGAGTTGGAAAGAATAAAAAAACTACACTGTCCATTTCGACAAGCCTGTTTCGTGATTTTACTCACTCGTCAGGAAATGTACATTTCCTGACGAGTGAGTAAAATCACAAATTTTTTATTCTTTCCAACTTATTATATCTCTTTTATATATATATATATATATATATATATATATATATATATATATATTTATATTTATATGACACAGGAAATGGATAAAGAAAGTGTCCCAACATTTACTTGAGTAAATCAAATTTTTATTTATTACTATCACAATTTCAAATTTTCGTCTGTCTACAACAGAATTTATCAAGAAACTGACAAGCAAAAAACGTATACGTAAAAAGACTGCAAACAAATTGCTAAGTGACAAGATAATTATATAATTGCTATGCAACAAAAATTTATAAAAGACAATTGTCACTGGGGAGCTGTGAATTGAACAAAAAGATTTTTATTTTCAATAACAACACACTTCTCCACGGACACAAGGCATGTGAGACAAAAAATGACGTGACAATGACAGAAAGAGGGAAAAATGTTCTGAAAACTACCATTCTCCGATTTTAAATTTCTGTACCCGTTTAGTACGTCTCCAATCATGATAACCGTTAAGTCCCTTGTGGATAGTGCAAATGGAGCCAATCCAGAACTTTTCTTTTTCGAGCATAATGCTTTCACGTTCTTCAACACTTACGTTTTCAACGTAGTCAGCTAACACAAAACGTAAATATTTAGATGGGTTATCATCATCACCTGGACAATCGTCAATAAAGTGTCTTAATATCGAACATGAATAAACACGTCGTTTGATATGCGACTTGTAATTACGAAGTCTTGGTTTCCAGTCCTCAGTTGAACGTTTTTTTGCACTTTGTACAGTAAGCTATGCAAATGACGTTAGGTGTAGTGCAAGTGATGGCTTTCCTGTGTCGAAAAAAAAAAATAAATATATATATATATATATATATATATATACGTATGTAACTAGACATTCCAAGATTCATATTGCATCTCATCTGCATACAGCTCCAAAAGTGGGAATTGTCATCTATCATGTCCGTGATCGTGTGTGCAAGACAGAAGCTTTGTTGAAGACTGAACAAACGCTAGTGTTTCCAAAGCTTTTGGTCTCACCATCAGTCTCAAAAAGACTTACCTTTATGTTTTCATCTCAAGGTGGAGTGCCATATGCTGAACCAGATACTTTTGGTAAGATGGAGAAACGCGTTTGGTTAGATCGGGGAATTGAACTGCAAAAAGCCAGAACTGGGGAATTGAGAAGAATGTTAAGCCCAGGCACCGATTTCCTTATCTTAAAGGCACGTGTAAAATCTTCATCCCATTGCATTATTTCTTGATAAAACGAGGTGGTTGGTCCCCAATCAATTATGTCACCTGTTGGTTCCCGGCAAGACTTCACCAGTGATATTGTGTTTTAAGATTTAGTTTGACATTGAAATTTGAATTTTCAGAAATTAAAGTTCGGTATCAAAAGCCGAAAGCTGAAATGACAAAGGGCGTGTTGTTATGGAACGCTTTGCTTTGATTTGCTACGTTGTTAATTTTTTGCCACATTACCAAAAAGAAATTCTAAAAATAATATGCACGATTAAGAAACAATTTCTGGTTTCAAGGAGCCATCAATAGCTTGACCGTGAAGTGTTTTCTCCAATTTTTGTCCTTGTATTTTTTTTTAGTTTTTTTTTTTTTAGTTTTAACGTCATTTTCCCCCACCAATTGGGGCCCAGACGGTGCCCTTCAGAGGGACTTTGGATTTGGCAGTGAGGAATTTCTTGGCCGGATGCCCTTCCTGACGCCAACCAATGGCTTCTTTCTTTGTAAAGTTCCAAATTCTCCTCGAACGCTCGGGGAATCGAACCCGGAACTCTTGGTTACTGTGCAGTTGCACTAACCATTAAGCCACGGCTCCTC